>JBCAUA010274767.1:0-40673 GCA_038406235.1 Peronia verruculata | reverse complement strand
GGGGAAAGGAGTGAGAGATGAGAGCTAGGTCAGCTTTGTTGGTACCACACTGTCTGATACATAGATGATATTCCTAGTGGCTTGTCGTGTCATCATCACCATTACAGTCTATTGTTTGTTCATGAAAGCACAGCCATGCAAAGACAAATTTCATTCCAAAGAATGGATGTGGATAAGTGGTTGACATATGCAGAATGACAATCACTGGCTGACTCTGTGTGTTTGTGTCCTATGTGCTCGGCTGTGCTTTCATGAGCTGGCTCATATGCCATGACTTATGGCCGGAAGAATATGCTTCAGCATTACAGCATTTCTCATCCCTCTTGAGGTTTAGTAGCTACTGAGTCCCCAGCAAACACCACTAGACTGGCTGGTCAGTATGGCTGGGTGTGGGTGTGATGTTGTCACTACAGAGGTTGTTAATCTAATCAACAAAACATTGTCAATCTTTGCTACAACCCACCTTGCTTACTATCATCATATTTCACCATTTAATGTTTTCCAGATTCACAAATAGCCAGGCAAACTCCAACCAAGCTTCAACCATCCCTATGTTCCCAGCTCCTGAAAACCACTATTCCCCCTCCCTCCTTCCCCCACAATCCCACAGATGTCAAACAAAATTAGCCAGGACCATTCCACACAAAGAATATCAAGGTTCAAATCAAAGGGAAAGGATAAATCAAATAAATTAATCAAGGATTTAAAAATTAGCAAACTGAATGCAAGGAAACAAAATTAAGCCTTTTATGATTTAACAACTAAAGCAAGAGCCTGCTCTGTCAGAAGGACACTCTCAATATTCAGTCACATCTTCTACAAACTGGAATGAAACTTTTCCTGACTAGACAGGCTTGTTCCTGGAATAGCCTTTGATGCTATCAGTGTCTATCACGTCTGTGCCTGACCAATGGGGTCATTTTGACCCTCCATCCCTCTAATTTTCCTTTACCAGACACAAGGGGTGCACGACAAACAGTGCAGAGAAAGAAAAAAACCTGTTGTGTGTTATTTGTGTGAAATTTTTTACCATGAAAAATCTTTTAAAACAAATTTCTGGTGCGAGGCAAATGTTTTCTTTTTATTGCCAAATTTTTTTAGTGAGCAATCTTTTGAAAGACAAGAAATAACGTGATTTTTTTTCTTCTTTAAAATGCTTGTTCGACACCTTTAAGGCTGGTCCAAGTGATTTCCCATTGATAAACAAACATCTCTGACATCTGGTGGCATCAAGAGTTCAATGTGTGACCAGAACTTGGCAAAGGTCACACACTCATTAGACATAGTTCTGGCTTCTAGGAGAGGAGGAAAAGTTTGTATCCAACAAAATGGTCAACAGATTATAAGAAATGAAGAGCAAATTCTCTTGCCAAAACGCTTCACTGCTGAGATGAGTCGTTTCATGCAAATTTTTGGCGTTCTACGCCCCCGTCAGGCTCTTGACTGATGTTCGTTGAGAAATTACTGGCTTATATATTGTGTCGGGTCAGGAATTGGGGGCGGCGGCGATGGTGTGAGGAGGTGCGAAATACTCAGGGAGGTACCACACTCTCATAACGCATAAACTCTCTCAAGGTCTACAGATTAATATGGTTTGAGGGTGATTGTACAAAGCACAAAAGTGTCAGGCTGACATGTTCACATGTTGGAAATGTGGACAGATTCTGGCATGATTGCACAGATCTCACACTCCCAATGGAAATCTCTCCTCTGAAAGAAGTGAATGTTATGTCCAGGCTAAGGCCAATCAAATCAATGTACGAATTGTTGGCACAAGCCACTTCAAAACAATTCTGATAGCACAGTTTTCTCATCAGAAAGACAAAGTGATGTGATAATTTAATCAAAGTGACTATACTCCCGTCCCCCCCCTGATAAATAGCGAATTGACTATACGTCAGTCCCGCTCATCGGATGTACATGTTGGCGTTAGAGTGGACGTGCTGGTCGAGGGTCTCATACATGTTAGTGTTAGGGAGGACGGTCACCCCCTCGTCGGACCTACATGTTAGCGTTAGGGTTGACTTGTGTTGGTCGAGGGTCCCTGCAGGTTAAGCCAGCGGGATTGTTTTATTATTTGGTATACTGTAGTGTCAGTCCAGGACCGGAGTATAGCCACGGCCTAATTTAATCTCACTCTCTCCGTTCCCCCCCCCCTTCTTTATTTTCTTCATTCCCCTGCCACTGAATCTGACATCTTATGTGACATCACAGAGCTGGTTGGTGGGCTGGGGACAGGGCAGGACAGGGAGAGGTACAGGAGCTGGTGGGAGGATGGAAAGGTAAAAACGAGGGTCAGACCGTAGAATTTATGGCACCAAGAGATGCACCATCTGTTTGGCCAGAGGGATGTTGATCTCCTCTTGAAAAGCTATGATAGCCTAGACCAGCTGGATCTTGGGGAAACTGTGGCTTGGACATACAAGGGAGGTGGTGGGAGGATGGTAAGATAAAAAGGAAAGTAGGAGGGGAGATGTATGTATCTTTCTGTATGATCAGAAAGATGTGGCTCTCCTCTTGTGTAGCTGTGATAGCCTAGAGCAGTTGGGTCTTGGATAAAATATGGCTTGTAACTGGGACACTAAATGATTACTTATACAGGTTTCTATTCAGTACTAAGAGACCTTCCTGAAGCAACTTGCATACTGATTTGCTGATATTCCTCATCATCAGGACTGATGCCACGTCTAAGCAAGCAAACTTCAGGGAAACAGAAAAGGTCATAAATGATTCATCTACAGCCAGATCTACATTGAATGTTATGCTTGCTCTCTCCCCAAAGATGAAGATGAACAAAACATCTTCAAGAATAGACAGATAGATATATAAATTTTCAAAAAAGGAACAAATATAAATGAAAATAGACAAAAAGGAATAAATAAAATAAATAAATAAATAGTTAAGAAAGTAACATAACCATTTAAAAAAAAAAAATAAAAAATCAGGAAAATAGAAAAAAATTTGGGGGGGGGGGGGGGGATGATTTTTACTGAAAACAAACCCTTTTCCCTTTTTCTTGAACCAAAATGAAATGACATCACAAAAAGAAAAAAACTAAAAGCAAGATCAGGCAAAGAATTAGGAACTACAAACCCTAACCCCTGTGTTTGTCTGCAAGTCTTCTGCAGTCTAGAGAAACAAAATACATCTCTTGGTTTAGACAAATGACTGAGCTTGCAGCTTCAGGGATGTCAAACTGTTGTCACAAACATAAAAAAAAAAATTCATTGGGTTGGTTAGTCAGGACAGTCCAGTTAGCTAATACAAAGACATGAAAACTAAAGCCTACCAGCTTTACACAAATCTTATCAATTTCTATAATGGGAATATGGATACTCTGTCCAGACCTAGATTTTGCCTAGGGACAACTTTCTTCTTACATTAGTCTTTTCTTCGATCTAGACATGGCCAGATCATCTGGTTTGGTTGTAAGAATAAAGCGTTGATCATCAACCACCAGCTCTCATGAGATAGCTTGGCTGGATATTGTCACCCTTGAGGAACTGATCGCCATAAACTTTCTACAATGAAATAAGATGTCGAATAGTAATCATCATGTGTTCTCGTAAGGGAAATGTATGGAACTAATGAACTTCTGTTTTCTTATTTGATGTCCGAGGTTTGTATTGCATTATGAAAATGCAATAAAACAAAAAAACAAACAAAAAATTATCAGCTAGTGAGCTTGCCTCAAATAAAAAAAAGTCTGCGATAACAATAAAAAGTCAGCTGTGCGACTAAAGTTGTAAGTCTGACATCCCTGAAACTTACTGACAGTTACATCAAATGAGGGGGACCATCGACAACAGTGGACAGTGAATGGGAACAATAAAACAAAACTCATGGAAAGAAAATATGGTCAAAGATGTGGCTGGTGGCAAAACAGAAAAAACTACAACAATGAAAAAAAAAAAAAAGGAGGATGGGGGAGGGGAGAGGGGTTGTGTCACACTGGACTGGACACTCAGATTGCTACAGGATATGTACTGTACTTTACCTCCACGACACTTTCCTGGGATAGTTTGTAAAGTCAAAATAATGGTGACTGGGTTAAGCAAAACACAGTTTTGTACTTTTACACCACATAACTGACAGACAACATGCCAGGGACAGATGACATCGGACAACATGCCAAGGACACACAACAGCAGACAACATGCTAGGGACACATGACAGATAACATGCTGTGGACAAGTGACACCAGACAACATGCCAGGGACAGACGACATCAGACAGCATGACAGGGACAGATGACATCAGACAACATGACAGGGACAGATGACATCAGACAACATGGCAGGGACAGATGACATCAGACAACATGGCAGGACAGATGACATCAGACAGCATGCCAGGAACAGATGACACTAGACATGCCAGGCATAGATGACATCAGACAACATGTCAGGGGCACATGACACTAGACAACATGCCAGGGACAGATGACATCAGACAACATGTCTGGGACACATGACATCAGACAACAGGTCAGGGACATATGACATCAGATATGTCAGATGACATCAGACAACATGTCAGGGACACATGATAGACAACATGCTAGGGACACACGACAGACTAGCACAAACACTTAGGATAGGTCCGACACTACTGACACAAGATAATCTGAGCTATGGTTTTCAAAACAAGTTCTAGACCTTCATAGGATATCTAGATATCTCTGGAAGTAATAGATGTTACTGTTGTTACAGCATGGTGATTACATTATGTTCCAAATGCTGACCAGTGTGGAAAATAAGAAAAAAAGTCAGCTCTGGCAGTCCACTGCCTCTGATATACGGTATACCTTGGAAATTTTACCAATACATCATCTGATCTGAGAGGTATGATTCTTCCTCCTTGCTGACAGCAGAGATATGAAATTAATGAGGTTCAACTTAAGTTTTTTTGTTTTTTTTTTGACGTTACTTGTCATAAACTTTCATTGTTCTCCTTTGCTTACTTGCAAATGCAAATGCTTCTCACCACATGCAATTACCAGAAATCTGTCCCACTGCACTCTAGCTACACAAAAAAAAAAATAAATTGATCTGTGTCAGAAGAGTGTGTTGAGCTGTGACTGTTTTAAGTGTGAACATTTTTGTTGTCAGTAAAATTTCCTCCATATACCTCTGACATGTAGGGAGGTATCTACCAGAGATAGAAGTGATTGGAGGTATCTGGGATCTTAGATTCTAATCCATTTTATCCACAAATATAACATCTAATCTACAATACAATTTTTGGCCATTTCACAGCTGAAGAAACTTTTTTGTATTTTCTACATGGTGAGGCTGTACAGCAGAAATTTTCTATGTGATCTGTCATCCAGTTTGATGCTGCAAACAGTGGTACAGAGAAAATAAAGACATTTCAGTGGCATTCAACTGATTAACAGCGATCGCTTTGCTGTAGGATCCTGCTGCCCTGAATGGTTTCTTTGTCAACATAACAAACCTTGTGACTGCGACACAGAGCCAGTGGCATTACATATGGGGACAGATATGCTGGGCAGTATTAGGACCGTCAGGATTCTCTAATCTAACATCACAGTAGTGATAAAATGACAAGTGTAGAGTCAAAGACAGACAACATACATCGACACATGTGTGAATGGTATCTTATTCAAGGAGTCTTTACAAAGAAAAGTGCTTGAGATAAAGTATCATGGTGTAAACATTGAGGTGAGTGCTGGAGAGAGTTATTTTGAAAGAAGAATAACAAAGAATATTGTGCTAGGAAAATAACTTGCAGGTCATAAAAAGCTAGAATATCTCTGAGTACAAATGTACTTAATCTTGTCAGATTGTTCTGCTGTTAATTTTGTCCACTTCCTGACTGAAAAACTACAACTTTTTTCATTTTCTCTAAGATGAAACAGATTATTTTCCTAAGCTTAGTATAGACACATAGGGTTACACACATAAATATGGCATCCAGAATATCACATGACATTTGGTTTCTGCATGCAACGGATGACAAGGGGAGCATTTACCTTGGGCACCAGTTCCAGCCAAGCACTGACTGATGTGTGCAAGGTTCGCATCCAGGCTGGCCGGCCATCAGCCAGTCGCTTCTGCTCTTCAGGGGAGGCAACCACTTCTTCTTCCAGCAGCTGCATGCGCAGCAAATTGGCAATCATGCTGCTGCCTGAAATACACAATTTACATATGTAAAATATATTAACATTGGAATACAATGACTTGTTACGACTTTCTATGGATAGAGAGGAAATTATTCATTTGAACACTGAAGCCATGCAATGTCCTTATCTATAGTATCCAACAATCTAACCACCACTGCGTTTTACAAGTACCGTACTGTAAGACTGAATGACCTCCCCAAGAGATCAGGGTCGGAACAACACGCTTGAACGGGAGACAGAATCTTCTCTAACTCTGACCTATGTTCATTCCTCATTTTTGCTGTCTGTCCATAGCCATAGGCCCAGATAGTAGGGAGTATAACAGATGTAGTGCACAGTTCTGACTTGCCCATGTTTTCTCTTTCTGTATGCCTACATTGTATTACTGTCAAAGAATAAACAGGTCAACACCATTTTGTACTTCCTAGTACAGAATTTAAAACCTGATTCCATATAACTAATCACTTGTATTTATACTTATATACTGCAGTGTCAGTGTCAGTCCTCCAGCGCTCACCTAGAGTTGTCAGCAGTACTTTCTCTGCATTGTTGGGGAGTCCAAGCCAGGATGGGGTCTGAGAACCTTCCATGTTGTCCACAAACTGAACAAATTGTTCACGCCTGGCGAGATAAGACAGGAGATAATGCTCAATATTAGTCCTATAGCTCTGCTGGTGACACGTGGACATGATGCAAAGCAATAAATGAATGATCTCACCACTGGTCTGATCAGGACTGGGTTAGATCTACCGATAGCTTGTGGATACTGAAACGCCTGCTTGATACAAGAGCAACCCTTGCACACAGCTGGTTCCATGTCAACATTTCACACTGCAGTTACAGACAGGCTATCTAGTTTACTAATCATCAGTTTTCAACTGATCGAACAACAATACAGAATTCACACAATTTGTCCTCAATGTAAGATCAAAATGATTTTCTTCAAAAGTGAGCTTCATGGCTAACATGTTTCCATACTGAGTAATACTTCATGAAAACAATGTACTATCAAGGTAGGTATTTATCTTGACTTATGGAGTAGCATTATATGTCAGGTAAACAATATGCAATAATAGTTTCCTGGGGCCAGTACCTGACTCCATCAGGCATCATGATGTGTTTGCCTTTGATGCCATCAATGTCTCTCACCAGGATGAAATCTGCCTCAAAGCTCTTGGGCGTGAACAGCTTGTTGACGAATGTGTTGAGCAAACGCTGGACAAAACAGAGAAGAAGACAGGCTTAGATAAGGGTTCCAGGAGGAGCACTGACATAGTTCAAATTCTGGACAACAATTCTAGAACCAAAATACTTAAAAGACAGTTAATGAGATGAATCGGATCAACATGTGCATGCAGTGGTTCAGATTTCCAGAGGAGATCCATCTTATCACTGGAATATAAAACTATTCTTCCATATTTCAATGTCTATGCCACGACAATTACTTTGAGTACAATGTTCACATTTATTCTG
Source organism: Peronia verruculata (assembly GCA_038406235.1). Taxonomy (NCBI): domain Eukaryota; kingdom Metazoa; phylum Mollusca; class Gastropoda; order Systellommatophora; family Onchidiidae; genus Peronia; species Peronia verruculata. The sequence continues at coordinate 33,055 of JBCAUA010274767.1, read as the reverse complement.
CCATCTAATGAGAAATGCTAAGTTATAAATCTGATATTTTACACCATAGATGAGGCAAAAAATATCTTGATAGTCACCCAAAAGCAGAGAAATATATATATATAAAAGCTGACCAAATTAGGCGTACTGTGCCCCTATGGTGAGCAAATGAGAAATCGATTGTTATCTTAGCTATAACATTTGCTGTTGTATGAGGTGCTCTCCTCTCCCTTTCCCTGTGCGTGCTGACACAGCACAGCACAAACACAGCAGTTCATGCTTATGTTCTTGGTGGTGGTAACATTCCCCTCCTTTCCATCATACAGAAGCACATGCCCTCAAACTCTTACTGAGCTTTACCTGGTCAAAGAGATTATCAATTTTCCCTCCGTAGATACACTGGGACAGCAAAGTCCTGATGGCATCCCAGGGAACTTTCTCTGGTGGCAAGTTGGTGCGACCCTAGATAAAGAGAGATGTCACAACATTCAGTTAGACTACAAACAATTTACATTACACTGTAGTTGTCACTACATGACAGAGCATACTAAAGTCTCTATTGTAGATGTTTATGGACAGACTTTCTGCCACTCCAATGGCTCACTGTATTATGTCTTCTGCCCAGAGCAAATGAGTTGGAAGTTGCACCGGGTCACAGCCGTTTTTGACCATTTTTTTTTTTTTTTTACTATTTTGCAACTATGATACCAAAATATTTCTTTTTTTGGATTAAAAAAGTTACATTGTTGTTTTGTGAAAACAAAGAAAAAATTTAGTATCTTAGAAAGTAATTAAAAATGACCAAAAACGGACATATATCTTCATTGCCTGGCGCAACTTCCGACTCATTGCCCTGGTTGCAAGACATATGTTACCAAAGCCATCACTGAGTTCAGGTAGTCATTCACAGCTAAACATTCCCACTGTGAACAACTAACGGGTGGTGGTTCTACACCATCCAATATGACTCTGGGAAGATCTCTCCACACTGGGCACAACAATCTAATCAGAAAAACATCAACTGTCAACAGTGAACCCACAACTGCAGCATTTTCTTCTAAAACATACAGTAACAGTCTACTGTCACCTGTACTGCACAATATTGGCAAATGTTATAGGAGTTTCCCTTGAATCACTCTGGTTATAACTGTTTCAAAAGTCATGAACTAGTATAACTTTCAAAGGCTGAATATACAACTTACCATGGCCACTGAGTCAATCCAGACATCCAACATGTCGCAGGCCACTCGCAGGTCAGACTCTGTAAACTCGTATTTCTTTGCCCAGCCCAAAGGTGTGTAACGCATGCGCTCCTGCAGAATGGCATGGAGCCAGGCCAAGAGGAAGTACAGGCGAGCTCTCTCATTGGGGGCCTGAGGACAGAAAAACACCATTCCTTGCACAATCAACTATAGTTTCCCAGGTTTCGATAAAAAACAACAAAATCTGTGACCAATCATCAGCTGCCAACAGACAAGGGAATAGTGTCTTTTCTTTCTTTATATGTATCCAGACTTGTTACCACATCTTTTTTCCAAACACAATACTATCTACCATCTTGCCTGATTTTACAACTTCAAAACTGTTTTGCTGCTGTAAATATAATAATATGAACATATATTGTTTGCAGTTACATTGTATCATTTACCAGAAATTTTGGCAAACATTTCAGTCAGGGATAGTATTAAATGAAGCTCTGTAATTTTAGTCCAATGCAAGCTTTTCTATATGCTGCTGACCTTGCACATGCGGGCGGCTGGCACTGTGCTGAAAGTTCTCATCAAGTTGGCTGGCACACCAGGTGGGGGCTCAAACACAAACACTCGGCCAGCTCTCAGCAAGTTGGTAGGCAGCTGGAGGGGGAATATACAAGGCAGTACTCATTGAATACCTCTGCAAAACTTTGGTAGCATATACACACAAATCTAACAGCATTACACTGACAGGAAAACACCCAGAATAAATCAAATTGTCTAAAAAAAAAAGTTTTAAAAAGTTCTTACCAAAGCAGTGCTCTGTCACACATTGTGAAAATGTCACTCACTTTGACAAAGTGATTTAACTTTGTTCTAAACCAATGCTCTATCACCATGTTCTTTTTTTTTAACCTTTGCATTCAAGTTAATGTACTGTTTGGGGGGCGCCCCTGTGGGATTATTATAATATAAGTTATATAAATAGGTTCTTGGACAGGTGGTGAAAGCCTGCTGTCGATGGGATGTCTCCCACAGAATGTCGTCCTCAGCATTTCAGGGATGACATTTCTCTCTCTCCTTACTACTGCCTTCTGACCCGCTCTCTTTCCTCTCTTTTTTTTTGATATGTAAATGTATTTTACCATGTTTGGCACAATATAGCCATAATCATGCTGATGTGCCGTTAAATCCTAACACAGACAAACAATAAGGAAAAAAAAAAAAAAGAACTTTCATAGTTCTGGCCAACATCATCCTTCATACACTGGCTCACCTTAGGATTGATTTCCATGGTCAGGAACAGTCGGAAACTGGGGTGGGCTTGCAGACTGTGCAACTTCTTCTCCAACTGAACCAGCCACTGTGGTGCTAGATGCACATTCTTCAACATGACCCAGCGACCAGACTTACTGGAGGAGTTGATCACTTTGTCAGCTTGAGTGAAGCCCTCGGCAGAACCTGGTAATAACAGCATAGACAACATTCACATCTCAGACTGACAGTTAGAAGACCCAGAAGGATAAAGTTTTGATAACTTTTGGCCTTATTTTTTATGTTTGTTAACTTTTGGTCTTATTTAGTGAACATCTTGAAAATCAAGTTTTTAATCATCAGATTCTGATTTCTGTCAAAAAGTCATCTGAAGGTCTCACCTCAAAACTCATTTTTCCCCTCCACACAGTTCAACTGTGTCTGATGCTTGCTGTACCCACAACAACTGTTTAGCTTTGCTTTTGTCAGAACATCAGCCTATGACTGTGACCTAACTATAAAGGTAGTTTGCTTCTTTTGTTTCTCAGTTGTATAGATAAGCTGGTGTAAATGTATTTTATTTAAGAAAAAAAAAAGGTTGCACAATGGATGTTTTACCTAAGCTACAGAAACATGGTTATCACAATTTACAGGCTAAAAGTTTTCATCTTCCCACAATAGGACACTGTCCAAATAGTTATAAGAAACGCTTTTTTGTGAACTTGCAAAAGGATTAATTGCCCTGATATTTGCCTGACGGAAAGAAAAAAATCTCTTTATAGTGAGACTAATAATGCTGACCTATAGCAATGGATGTGATGGATTTATTCAACTCAGCAGCCAAATCGTCCACTCTTGAGCTGGCATCGTAGCCGGGTACTGAGCACATCAACACTGGGGTGGCTCCCTTGATCTGAGGATAAATAGACAAAAGCTCCATCAATATCAAGTGACTGTTACTACAACTAACCATGCCTGATGAGAACCAAGTCTAGATCTCTCTAACACCAAGAAGTCAGAATTCCAGGGGTCTACGTGGACGGGCGGTTTCAGGGAAGGAGGGGGAGTGGCAGGGGGAATCAACTTTTTCACATTTCACACCCTCCCTCATTCTCTGACAGCTGCTAAGACTTGGACTCACCTCATTCTCACAGATGGTGGCCAGGTTGAGCTCCTTGGCTGTCACATGGACAAACTCCGTGCCCAAAACTTTCTCCACAAAGATCCTGGCCATGGCAGTCAGTCGATCTGGTCTCAGGGCATGAATGACCAGTAATCCATGAACAGCTTTGCCAATAGCACCTGTCCAGAGAGAAAAACCAGTCCAGTCATCTCATAACTACAATCAGCCAGGCTACTGGGCCACAATAAAGATACAGCACCATATTTGGTCACACCAAAATAAAACATTTTGAGATCCTTGATCACTCACTATGGTGACATAGTTCATTCCAACTCCCAGAAGATTGACATCACTAATACCATACTATTATCCCATGAATTATTTGACAGCCTTTTTGATTTTTCAGTCGTATATAATGGGCAACTTCTATTCCAATTTAGCATTTTTTTTTTTTTTTTCAAATTTATTTTTTCTGATGTTGTCAAGTCTATGGAACATATGCCTGGTGAAATTTTGGAACAAATGAACAAATCATATGAGAAGCCCAATCCAATATCACTTTCAAACATCAGTGAAGTAATTTGGTTCCATTTGTTTTATCCCCCTAAAATTCATCTCCCATATTTGATATTAAAAGGAAATTCTGTTCCTGCCTTTTTTCTTTCAAACAAATTTCATGCAGATTATTGACCAATTCATGAAAATGTCCATATTGGTACTGATGAACTTTATGAAGGTGTTGTACACAGAGAAACAAGTGATCCTTATTAGAAATCACACACACACAAGTCAGGGTGACAAAACAAAGTGTCTGAACCACTTACTCATAGGTTTGTCCTCCACCCACAACTGTGGCACATCATGCTCTGGAGTAGAACTCTCTAGCCAGGAACTGAACTCCTGTGGGAAGAACATATTGAATACACATAACAAAGAGACTGTCTTTGTTATTTGATACTTGGTTCATTTTTTTTCTTTATGTCATGATTCCTAAGATATGTACAGGGCTGGCCTTGAGCTATTCCTTTACAGATCAACAAAAAATTACTGCAATACTCAGAAAAATAAGGCCAGTCTGGTTTCCTTTATGTCACAACACTGCAGATCTACTCAAAACTTGCATCTAATCACTTTGCTACTGGTTGCATTTCCAGTCATTCCATGAGGTGAAAACAAGAATCACAATGTTACCTAACAAAAAAACCCTCAAACACATATCACACCTTTTGGATAAGGATGTCAGATGCAGTTGTTTAACACTGAAGCCATAGGACTAGGTATATAATAAAATGGTCATATTTTATGCCACAGCTTGTACAGCATTTTATAACATTTGTTCTCTAGACAAGTTAAATTGGGCCAGACTTAGAATCTCGCAGGAAAATCATTTCTGAAATGTTCAAATGAACAGAGGGTATATCTATTGTCTTATTCTCTGTGTTACACGCCTAATCAATTGTAAAAAAAAAAAAAAACAACCTGTCAAACAACTGGACAAAAAATGGGACAATTCATTGCTTACCGGGTTACTGGTGACTTCACTCATGATATTTCTGAATGCAGGCAACTTGCTCAGACGGACCAAAGCTCCTTGCTGTTTGGAGGAAGAAAGAAAGAAAATACAACTCTCAAACCTTTTGTAGAGAACAAAATCAGAGAAAGTTTGGGAAATTCTGTGTGTATCACACGTCATACCTTGAAATGGATGATGTGAAAAATAGTGTTTCATCATACTTGCAAGATGCTTCATTTTAAAAGACAAAATACTTCAGCAATACTTCAGTAATTGAAACATGCTTTGAGTGGAAAATATGGCTATGGCAAATTTAATATTTTATAAACTTGGGCCAAAAACACAAGGAAGATCAAGATCAAGACACCAACAAAATCAAGACTAAATATTTTAACACATAATCTTTGCTGAGTAGATAATGCCTTTACTCAAATGATTACATGAGATGACAAAGTAAGTGGAGAATAACTAAACCATTGCGGAAAAGGTTCCCACCTGTTGGCTTGTCAGACCAGGAAGAGTGGAAGTTTTCTCCTGGGTGATCAGACTCTCCTGGCTCCTCATAAAATGTTCAAACTCAGTCTCATAGGTTGATTCACTGAAACAACAAGATCCATCAGTTTCACAAATTTCGATCTCTGTAATCTAAAACAGCTTCATTGTTGAAAAAAGAAAAGGCAATAAAATGTTCTGAACACAGTATTAAATAGATAAAACGATGACCTTTATAGCCTAATGCCATGTTTCCACAACAATCTAAATCATAGACAATGAAGCTTACATTTGATTCACTGCAAAACAACAAAGACAAATCCAGGTGTAGATGAATAAAACTCAAAGCAACTATTTTCAGTAGATTCTATGTCAGGACCTGCTCTCAAAAGAAGAGGAAAAAAAGAAAGTTTGGATCCAGTGTGAACAGCACATAGCTAATACTATTTATTGCTATACAAGAACTGCACTAACTTGGCCTTGCCCTGCAGGTGGATCCTGCACAGCTGGATGGCAAAGGTGATCCTGTCCTGGTGCAGCATACCTCGGCCAACTCGACTGTACGTTTCCTGGCAAATGGAGAAAAACCAAAGCAAACATCAGTCAAATGTAAAACTGATATAACCATTTCATTTTGTTAATATGTTTGACTATTCAACTACGTGAATAACATCACCTTTGTGCATAGTAGATTTTGTAAAAGCTTATGAGGGCTCTACTGCAAGAAGTTACATCTGACCTACCATAGAGATAACTGCCACCAGATGGTTGAAAAATGTATACAGATTATAACGTACATCTGACTTTAATCACATTCAGAAAAGATCTAGATCTACCTATCTCATGAGAACTACTGATATCTCTGAGTGACTGTCTGTCCTGAATTGCTATTTCTTACCATGAAGAGGTCAGTGGTGATCTTGGCAAGTCTGGTACTGTAGTCCTTCATGTTGGCCAGGTGTGGGTTGTTACTAGTGCTGGCGTGGAAGATTTCCAGGAAGAACTGCAGGGAGTACTGGTACAGGAAGTGTACCTGAAATCAATAGAGGTTTAGACAAAAATAAAAAAGTCACGATCAATATCCACACAAAAAAAATAATAATAATAATAAAACAGAGAGAAAATGGAGTGAGGAGATGAGCCAGGGAAGTAAGTTTTGCTTTTAGTGGAGCCATATATAATAGATTTGTGTTGTAGTAGAAATCCAAAGTAATGGTTAAGGGTTGATTTTTTTATTTTTTTTATACACATTTTATTTTTCATGCATACCTATAAACAGCCAGACTACCCCTGCCAGGACAAAAGCACTGAGCCAGATAAAAAAAAGTGTAGCTGTGTATATATCTGCACAATTTGCTCCTGTGCTTGGATGACACCTCTTTGTGCTGAGTACATATTTTCATGTAACGACAAATAAGAGATAGAACAGAGTTGGCCGAGGTAGACAAAAACACTGCCATATCTACTGGCTTTCCCCCCTGTGGACAGCCTATGAACAGAAAAAATGAATAAGGAACAAAGACAATGTTCAAGTGAGGCTATCTGATTGCCCACCTGCTGTAGAGCTTCCAATGTGAAGTAGATGCTGGAACAACTGGCAGCAAGGGGCTCATACTGCTGTGACACTGTCTCCACCTCAGCCATCACCACATCTGTCTCTTCCACTTTCTTGGCTACCTCAGCAGCCTCAGTCTTCAGGGTCTCCAGATGGCTCAGGATACTGGACGAGGAAATAGCAAACAGGACATGTGTTAGCTAATATCTGGTCAGCTATTCACATCATGGACACAGACTTTCCATTGCTTATTGCTGGGATGGTCTTGTTTGCCTGCCCTCATACAACCTAGCATTTATTACTCAAATGCTTCTCTGTCATATACAAAATTGATCATTTACTGTTAATATATTGTTTCTACATCCAGTTTACCAATCACTGTTTGACCACTAATTTAACGGACTTGATGAGCTTGCTATTTCATCATGTAATATAAGTCACTTTAACTGCCAAGCAAACAAATACAACAAGATGTCCGGTGAATTCCTCTACACCTTAACAATGTGACACTAAGTTCTAGTGATGACCAAGCTTGACTTGCTCACCTGTCATCATCCAGGATCTTTCCTTTCACATCATTCAAAGCCTGCAGCAAAGACTTCTCTAGTTGTCTCAGTCGCAGCTGGAACTCACCTATAAACATACATTGGCATAAATTCTATTACATTCAATAAAATCTTATTATTCTTATGCAAGAGCTAACTGTTTGAGCCCCATGGTGAAATCTCAATTTTTGTAGATAAGAGCAACTTCACTTTCCTGATTGGCATTATAAGACAATAACATCTGGTCTAACTTAAAGAATGGATAAAGATACAACGCAAGACATCTCTTTCTCCTTAAAAATGCTAATGTCAAGTGTGTCAACTTTCTGACACAAAAATAACATCATTTCGCTTCAAACTGGCAATGGATTCTATCTGACAATTAAAAAAAAAAATACTAAAACAGTTCAAATGATACTGACCCTGGAGTTTCAGCAAGTCAGACCGTTTCTCATCAACATCTGGTCTCTCAGCTTTCAGGACCTGGGGAGAAAAGTGGATGGATATTGAAGTAAAATTCATGAAGAATTACATTTCCTGCACATCAGGTTTTCTACTCACAGCTAACTCTGATGGGAAAACTCATCACAGGACACTGTTTTACATCTACATGATCACACAAACAATATCTTCTAGCACAGCCAAACATGACACTTTCATGCACTGTCAGTGACACTCTCCCTCCCCAACACACACACTTTACCCACCATATACTGAACAATTTATCACACTATTTCGTCTACCACCTATAGAAACCATTCAAAGAAGGTCTATTTGAGAGTGTGAGATTGGAGTACTGATAATTCAGACACAGATATGTTGTTCAAAGTATTCAGTACTACCTCATAACACTGCTCACTGTGTCTTTGCCCAGCACAGCAATCCATTGTCTGCACACTCAAACACACACACATTTATACGCACTCAAGCTTTTCTGCTTCATTCTGTGGGCAATAACTGACATTCAGAAAGGGCCAGTGGAGCTATACTGAGCCACTTCTGCCATTACACACACAATACACACAGAGATATATAAGTACCTGGTTCAAGCACTGACTCTGCAAACTGCTGGGTGTCACTGTAAAGTTGACAAAGGTCACCCGAGAGCAAAGGTCAGGGGCAAATTCAACCTATGCATGAGAGAAGACAAGAAAAAGGATTCATGGTGTGAATGATAAAAGTAATCAATGCTATCTATATATCAGCCAGTAACTTTTTTTCTCATATAGTCAGAAAGGAGAAGTAGGGGTGTGGGATATCAATCTACATCACTAATCCACAGGTGTTTATTGACACCTGCATACATGCATGTCATTTGGACAAGTTGAATTTATCTCAATTCGTATTTTGTATGAATTTTGTAATGCCAAAGATTATTATAAAAGCACAGTTCCCAATTGACAGGATTACTCAACATATTGGCCTGAACATAACCAAACTGATAATAATAATAACAAAAAATATATATATACAAAATACAGAAATTGTATGAAAATTTTCTGGATGCTATGAAAATTCTTAATGGAGGATATTAATTCATTATCCCATCAGATCGATGGATAACCAACATCCCATTGTTATATACTTATTGGTTAAAAACTTGTGTCTCGAAAAAAGCAAACTAGTCTGTAAGTCTAACTAATTTACTACCCTAGTGCCAGACATATTTGGTCAGCCATAACTTTTTCCTTTAACAGAAATCTGTGGGATACAATTACTTACATTGGGATCTCTTGTGGTCAAGAAGATGGTGAAGGAAGGAGACAAGTCAATGTCTTGGTCACCCAGAGAGATGAGCACACGACCTCCTGTCCTCCTCAGTTCTCTGTTCAGCACTGGGTTGAGAATTGGGTCATAGTTCTCCACATCCTGTCACAATTCACACCAACCAGCCATTACACAGTCCATCAAACTACAGCACAGTGTCAAACTGCTACACTGATTGCCATAAGGTACATTTTGTTATTTTTTCTCCTTTTTATTTTTAATTTTCATCTTTATTTTAAAGGATGTGATAAAAGGATTCAAATGCTAAAATTGTGGACATTTTTCATGCTCTATAACAATTTTACATATGAACACGTTAGCGTTAGCAAATAAAATGTTCTAACTATGGTAATCATCTTTCCCATACCTGCACAAGCAATGGGTTGCCAAAACGAAGGGCACTCTCCAGATTTTTGCGGAAGGCATCGTCCAGGAAACTGTCAATGATTGGGAGATAGAGGAGAAATATTATAAATCTCACAGTTGGCTTTCTTCAGTTATGTCAACTTTCAGCAAGACATTTCCAAGGTTATTGCTTGCTGGTTGTGAGGTAAACCACAAATTCAACTCAGAAATTCTTATCGTGGAAATTTGATCTGATAGTGAAAAAAAAAAAATTTGATCAAGTCCACCCATAACTATAAAATACCATTAAAAAAAAAAATAATAATAATAATAAAAATAAAAATCTCCACATAAAGATTTAGCTGAACAATCTCTTGCTAAGTAAATATTCTATGATTTCAGTTGCATGACATCTACCGGTTAGGAGAGCTTACAAGGATCTGATCCTCTGAATGAGTGGCTTTTACCTAGTTTTGGTAATCTTTCTTTCCTTGAACTCATTCATGATGAACTCTGTGGCCTGGCCTGAAGGGTCAATGATGAGAGGATAGCGGTTGAATCTCTTCAGCATGATGGCATTCTCTGTGCACAGCTCATCTGTTGGCAGAGCATTGGCCTGCCACTTCAGCCGCTCATCCGCATTGGACAGGTACTGTACACAGGGCGAGAGAGAACAAATGCCATGTACTCTGAGTGATCCCACACAGACTGGCCCTCATAAGGTACAGTAATTAGACATGAGACATGATCGTTCATAGCCCCTGAACTGAACTAACCTATTACAACATAACACTGTTGTAATAAGGGCAATTTAATTCTGGGGCAATGAGTTGTCCTTGGGCATCAGAAAGGTGTCAGATCAACAAACAACACAAGCAAACTAAATGGCAGTATGCTAATATGTTCTGAGAAAGAATGTCAAGTCTTTTTTCCCAATTTACACCTGAGGTAGGATAAAACCTAAAGTCAAGCAGCTGAGCTATACATCTGGCTATGTGTTGGAGAGCTTGAGGTCAACAGGCAGGCAAAGATATCAGGTAGGACAATGTCATCAGCATTACCAACATGACTCACACACTGCTTACCTCAGTTTTGGCCAGGTCTGTTCTGAACTGAATGTTGGCTTGTTGCAGATGTTCACACCAGTTGGAGAAGAGGGTGTGTCTCATCAACTGGTCAAAGTAACCTGAGAATAGACAAGTGGTCATAACATTTGCTAGCTGTAGGTTAACTATAATAACTGATTACCCCACCCACTTGCCACACCAGTGTGATGGACCATGGAACATCTTCACTAACCAGTATGAAAGATATCTTGACCTCAACTGAAATCTCACTTGTGCTGGCTTTGTAACCCCTCACAGAAAAAAGGATATTTCTTTCCTCAGTGCTCTCTTTCGTTTTCCCCAATTGTTGAGTTTTTCTTTAGTTGATAAACTGCTGCAACACTTTCCCATGGATATCTGGCTTGTCTAAGAGATGGTTTATATATATATATATGTGTGTGTGTGTGTGCAGTCTCTACTTACCACCATAGGCCATGAAGGCAGAGGAGAGGAGAACATCTCCAATGATGGTGGCCATCTGGTTCTTGAAGGTTTCACTGCCCAGCTCCCATCTCTGTTTCTCACTGGCGAGACTGTTCAACAGAGCAACACTACGCTCCACCTGGAGACAGAGCACACAGACAAACTCACTTACTGGTCACTGTACTGTTTGAGCATCCACACATCTTAAACTGATCCATTTCTTACAAATTTACATGCTTCATAACAAGACTACTAAATCCTGGAGTAAGATCTTTCCCTATATTTCAGTTTTTTCAGCACCTGTGGTTTAGAAAGAAAGAAAGAAAGAAAGAAAGAAAGAAAGAAAGAAAGAAAGAAAGAAAGAAAGAGGAAGGAAATTAAGAATCAAGGATGAATTGGGCACACATGGGAAACTGAAAATTCGCAAGTCTATACTGTCTAGGCCAACTTTAAAGTGACTTCCTAAATCTCTAATGTGACTTCATACCAATCACACAACTTCAAATTATTCATCATTGTTTTTCATCAGTAATACTTTTAGATAAAACAATGTGGACAGAAATGGCATTTCTAGTCATGGTCCACAAAGAGCCATTTATCATGTTCTGCCTAGCTAAGTTACCTTGGCCTCCACAGCAGCTAGATCTGCCTTGATGGCCTGTGCCTGACTAATGAGGACAGCGTACTCCTCCTTGTATTTGGCAATGCTGCGTTCCAGCTCAGCAATCAGCTTGTTCACTTCTTCAGCCTTCAGCCGGTTCTCTTCCGCCTGGTTCTCCAGTTCTGTCAGCTCATTACGCAAGGGTTCAATTCTCTTCAACATGTCAGCATACTGGATCTGTAGGAACAAAACAATATAGCTTGGCTTACCCCAGCTCACACACTTCCCCATGTATTATACTCAGACTCATGCACTAAGCAGTAAGTTCTAGTCACTTTCACTGTCTAGCACCAGTACTCCTTGCCACATGAAAGTATGCAATATTTATATTATTGAGTGCAGAACAGAAACAATACATTTGATCTCTTGGTGTTAAAGGAAGAAAATAATGTTGTGAAAAAAAAGAAATACGTGATGATTGCGGATTAAAATATTTTCTTCTTATCAGACTGCTACCAAAATGGCCTTCAAGCTCTTCCGAAAGTCAAGAGGTAAATTATTCAATTTTCTAGAACTAGTATCAGCATTACCATATAAGAATCACACTTACATCTTCAAACTTACCCTCTAGCTGTATGTGACACTGGTGATCAAGCCTAAACACCACAATGACTTGGATCCTCTATTTTCTTCCGTTTTACCATTGAAAAAATTAAAAATTTTTTTATTGTAAGACTTTTATGATCTCTGTGTCAGAGGTAAACAGGGAGAAAACAGACCCCAAAAAAAAATGACTGAGGAAACAAAAAAGAAAAAAAAAAAAAAAGCAGTATAGAAAATGTGTGAAGAGAAGTGTAGACATGCGCAAATCCCAGCCTGCTATCTCTGACCCCTGTGGTAAGAACTGAGCAGGTTGGGTGAAGTCATGACCAACATTAGTGTCTGACAGTCTAAAAACCAAACATGATAAACTTTAACATGTTGGTGGAATGCCTGTCAGTGGATAGATATGAGCACTTTTTTCACACAGTCCTGACACTGAGCACTGGTGTTTACTACCACACTATGACCAAAGATGAATGCATAAAATGTAATCTACCTATCTTCGTCCATACTACAAAACAATATAAAGCTGTCGTAGTTAGGACAACTTCATTCTGGGGCAAGATTATACCATATAAGCAGACATGTAAAGGATTTGTATGGTGTCCATTTGGCCCCACCTTACAAGTTACTTGTTATGCGATAACCAAGTTCTGGTCGAGGAGCATCATGTCCCGTTCAAGATTAAATAGTCATACCTGCGACAGTTTTATGTTGTAGTTTGGACAATGTAATTCCAGGGCGGTGATCTCGTAGCTCTAGACTATGACAAGCCACTATGTTTCTCCTAAAGACTTTAGGTCAGACAGCTCTTTCATCTTTGTTTCATAAAACAGCAGCAGGTATGGTTAGGTAACATCAGCCAAGATCAGGAAGACGCTATCATGACAACAGACACACACTGCACATTCATATGGCTGTGTTTACCTGAGCAATGGCCCATTTGACCATAGGACCACAAGCCAAACTGGCCCTGTTGACTTTCTCATAGTTGTACTCAGGATTGTTCAGATATTTGGTCTTCATCTTTTGACGGATGTCATCTCTGAAATAACCAAAGTTCAACCATGTTGAGTACACAGACAGCCCGGCAGCTGAGTAGCGATGAATCTCACAAGACTAAACATAATTTCCTTTGCTCAGTCTGATAAAATGTAGAACCTCAATGTGCAGACCCTGGGATTTTAACTAGGGAGCAAATTATCTGAGCTGTGGGGAAAACATGACTAGAAGAGGACAATATAAGCATTTAATTTTCTAAATTCTTATACAATTTTTAATCATTGTATCCCCACTCTGTGGCTCTGTATATGTATATATTCAGGACAATTAATGTACATGAAATTCAAAAACAATAAAAATACCAGTAGTAATAATTATGTACTTATCTATACCAAAAAATAAGATGAGAAGGAGGGAGACTACCAATGATTAAATGGGAGAATTTTGTCTGAACCAAAGAAGGAGACAAGGCTTAGAAATACATGTGTCTGTCCACCGGTAAAATGTGCACCAGTTCGTATTACAACAACATGGCATCCCAGAGAATCTCTCACTTACCTTCAACTTCTCTCCCCTGATCCACAGTGACACATACTACAGACAGGAGGTGAGAGTTCATGTACTAACCCAGGTCTCAGACCAAAAGACTTCACACAACTGGCCTCCTGAAACTGCGGCTTTAGAGATCTGACCTTATCTGAATGGTCTTCATTTTAACTTATACCCTTGACTTATAAATATGTGCCTGTCGTAAGCAGTGGCTGATACAAATGACATATGGTATGATGAAATCCGGCTCTTGTCCAATTTTGAGTATAAAGAGTTACTGGTATCACTGTGAGGATTATTCATTTCCCTCCCTGTGTATTAAAAAAAATTTTTGTTCTCCCTCAAGTAAAAGTCAAAGTATATGCCATTAAAGGCAATGGGGGTGACCTGTTGCTGCAGCTGAATTTAGTGAGAAAATGGCCAATAACTTTTTAATCCTTATTAAGCCATGCTACTAAATTACAATTTTGGAGCTTTTACGCAATCCATTTCAGCAAATTTAACTTTGAAATGCATATTTAGATTGATAAAGAAGGGTTCTGGAAAGGAACAAAAATTTACGTTACAAATTCATTCACTGTTGACCAGTGTCTGATTTCATCCAAATGTTCTCAAGGCTTCAAAAGGGAACAAAACATCTGGCAGAACTGACACCAGTAGTTAATCATTGTCTGTACAGTCATCAACATGACAGAAAGCTGATAACAGCTTGACACAGCCAAAACCTGTACCAGCTGAAGAGCTGAGAAGCGGGGCCAGCAAAGTGGACCTCAGCTTTGTGAGAGGTGACTCATGTTTGTGTTGCAACATGCAAACCTTGCTACCATCAATGCGGGCACACAATACCTATATCATCACAAGTACCAATCGGTCACCAGGGATCACACTATCCTGTCCTGTCAAGTACTGGCCTTATACACCAGCTGTGACTATACAATGTGAAATTATCACTCGCACTGCAATGGTAGGCAAACATAATACAGGGGTGTCAATCTGTCTACATGAAAAAGTAGGAAAAGTTCCTGGCATATTCTTAAGCAACATCTAAAACTAGTACGTTAATGGTAAATAATACCGTTTTGGGGTCCAACAGAGAAATTACTGACAGCCAAAAGTAGGAAATTCTACTGAAGTAGGAAATTTTACATCCCTGATACTATAAGCCTCCTTGTAGGAAAGTCGACACATACAATTAACAATGGATGTCTGTTTTCACAAAAAAAAAGTATTCACAAGATCCTGGGGAAGGACTATAAAATTATACAACTAGTCGAAATTCCAAAAACTAAAAAGATCCCATAGGCAGTGCAGTCATCATAATCATCAAGTGAAACTCCTGATGCACTAGATTTATTTCCCAGATCTAGATCGCAAACAGCTGCCTTCTTAAACTAGTCTTTCTAAGATCATGGGCACATTATCTGTTGTCGTCAGTAATCTGATGTGCTGATTTTTTATTAACAACTCTCACGCAACCACTCAACTGCATACTGTCAGGTGTGAAGAATTAAGCCTTACAAACTCCCATCTCAATCTTCAAACAGCTGCTGAACAACATTCCGACTGTCGTAGGAGATATGAGGATAATTCTTTCGTATTTCTGGTTTCACCACCATTGTGCGGAATTTGTATGGCTAATTCTTATAAAACCGAGACTGCCTTGTGAATTCAGTAAAAGTTGGCAGTTGATCAGCCAAAGGTGGGAAAGTCAGCGACAATCGAAAAGCATTCTGACAAGTTGAAAGTTTGATATCCCTGAATTAATCCTTCATCTTATACACTCACTGAAAGTCGCCTGTATCAGCAGACTGGTACAGTCACTGCAAACATCCCCATCACACCCATTTCCCCTTCCCACCTTATAGTCATGTTAATACCGAAAATCTCACATGGTGCATGGGTTAAAATAAAAGTAGAGAGTTCATGCTTTCCAGCAGTTTTTATTCAACTGAAATTGCTTGAAAATTGACATTTCCGTAATTTTTTTAAATTGGGACATCATTTGGTGACAAGGGGAAACTTCAGTGATGTTATCTAAGCAACAGCTAGGCTTCATGATGATGTTTCATCTAATTTCCATTTCAGATATTTTTTTTAACATGATTCAGTCATCTGACTGCCACGAAAATTTGTATGCAGTTTCACACACCACTTTTCTTCCTTGTATTAATTTCAGTTATGTCTCTGAAAGTGAAGTTTTAAAAGTGTCTGCCCAAGAGGGATGTGTCGGTAAAATGTCAATTGCACTACTTCCGTGACGCATCAACATTTCTAATGTGAGCTGTCAGATTACTTTGCTATGTAAGTGACCAGTAAAGAAGGGATTGATACTCCTGTGATGCAGGTATTCTGTGCTCAGCATCATTCCTCACTTTGTGTATTCCCCAGGATGACAGGAGGGTGGTTCACACTTCATACACCTGTGATATATGATTTCTCTTGACTTACGTGATGTCATCAGTTTTCATGTTAACTATAGAACTGATGAAGCTGTCCTTGATGATGATCTGGCGGATGACCTTCCAGTCAGTGGCGCTCTCACCCAGCAGCAAGCAGATGGCCTCTAAGGCCAGCTTGACCACTGAGGGTGGGTTGCCCATAGAGCGGATCTCCACCAGGTCTTTCTTCTTGATCCCCTTCACAGCTGTGTGTGTCCACGGTCAGGTCCGCAGCACAGGGTGAGCAGGGGATGGAATCAAGGTATGTTAGTGTGGCTGCCAGATGTGCAGTCAGACACAAGTGATCTGTGTCACAGTGGATGATTATGTAACACATCACACACACACACACAAGCAGGCAACAACACAGGTGTCCGGGGAGGAAGACAATACCAAATACACAACAGCAGGAAGGGGAATACGGAAGCACAACCTAACCATCTGTCTGATATCTTTGCTCCCAGCATACCAGCTGTTGGAGGGTCTGTATTTGTTTTTACTTTTCCTCGAGAAAACAGAGCAGTGACATTATCTGGTACAAACATTTGTGGTGGGTATGGAGAGGCAGGCGGGGCAACAGTGCCATTATACAAAGGCTTGAAAGTGGGCAGGGGAGGGAGGGATAAACAGACTTTAAGACATGTTATAATATTTCAATCATTCCAAATGTTAAGTATGGTAAATGATCCAACATTCTGAAATAATATAGTACCCTTCACCTTTATGAAACAAAAGAAACATAAATATTTTTTCATCATTTAGTTTAACAAAAAAATTAATAATAAAAAATTCAAAATTCGGATTGTTAAGATGTGAGGTAGGGGATACTGGTTGGGAAAGAGGAGGGAAAGATTCAGGAGATTGGTTAGATTAATGTCCTCATAGTGTAAACCTGCCCTTAACAAA
The DNA here is from genome assembly GCA_038406235.1 of Peronia verruculata. Taxonomy (NCBI): domain Eukaryota; kingdom Metazoa; phylum Mollusca; class Gastropoda; order Systellommatophora; family Onchidiidae; genus Peronia; species Peronia verruculata. The sequence continues at coordinate 15,661 of JBCAUA010274767.1, read as the reverse complement.
ACAAAACCACCAAAAAAAAAAAAAAAATTAACAAAAAGCCTTACATTCTTAGCACAAGACCCCTCTACACATGCTGGGCTGTGCTTGGGTTGCTTGGGCACATCACAAGGCCAAGCCCAACATCCTACCTGCCACAGTCAGCAAAATCGTTACTTGAACAAAACAAAAGCCAAACCAAAAAATACAAACCAGCTACTACACAGTACCTGACTGCCTGGTAAAGCAAATACAGGACATCACTTTGACTGACGGTAATTGTGCTCACACAGTGTGGAGAGAAAAATTAAAAACAACATCAACACAAAAGAAATCCACTTCACCACTGATACAAATGTTATCAAACCTCACAAGCACCAGCATTCAAAAGTGCAGCAGTTATCAAAATTAAAGCATGCAGTGTTCTCCAGAGGTCATACTTTCTGGGCCACATTTTCTAAGTATCATGTTTCAGGAAAACATCTTGTGCTTGACACTGGATTCCATGAGTTTCTGACTTAAAAATAGCTTTGCTCTAGCAGTTTGCAGAGACTTTTTCTGCTGTCTGTTACTGCTAAACCATCAGTGTCAGCAAAGGAGAGCAGGGATTAACATTGTCCAAGCCATCTACCAATCCTACAGTCATTCACTGTGGGCTTGTCTCTCCTGTCACCTTTGAGCACTGGTGTTTTGTGAGGTCCGATACCCACAACTACCCACATACCCACCTCTTCACTTCTAGCACTCTCTGAATCTGTGTGTGTAACTGTCCGGTGCAGTGAATCTGTACTGGTTTTCCCATACAGAACTGAATACTCACATCAACAGTTCACATGCCATGTCAAGAATGGACACACATCTTTGCTTTTGTTACTGATGCAGAGTGCTGTTTGACAGTCACAGTATTGATAGACGTTATTTATTTCACTGTGCTTTCTTTTTTTTCCTGCTACATTAACTGCAGCAAATTTGTCTGACTAGTTGATCCTTAGGACTTCTTCAAATTTATACAAAGTCACAAACGAAGAATTCAACTTAAAATAAATTAAAGTATGACAGGCACTTTTTGCTCCCTAAGCTCTAGTTTTGGAATTTTTTTTTTTTTTTCTAAATATATTTTCCTTTGATATGTTTTGATCAAAGTTTTCCCTGTTCACCAGCCAAGTAGCAATGATTGCTACTACAGACAAATCTGATTCCTAAGCTTCCAAGACTTTGAAGATGAGACTTACTTGTTTCCATTTGGATATCACCAGATGGTTTCGCAGACGGGGGAAAAAAAAATAAAATAAATCAACTACCCTACCTGCTATGTTCGTGCATCTACAGATATGCATGAGCTGAACAGCCAACAGATACAACATCTACCCTACAGAATGACCAAAAAAAAAAAAAAAAAGACATTCTCTGGTGATGCTTCAGGTTCACTGCAATCTCACGGGGGACATGGAACCTTGCACAGCCTCCAGTCTGTTGGTTGGGAGGAAGATCACTCCCACTTACGTTATGTCATCTGTCTTGAAATTGACAATGGTGGAGACAAAGTTCTCCCTCATGATGACACCTCTGAGGGCTTTCCAGTCTATGTCTGACTCCCCTAGCAACACACAGATGGACTCCACCGCCAACTTCACCGCCGCAGGCGGGTTGTTCAAGGCTCGAACCTCCACCAAATGTTGCTTCTTGATCGACTTGACAGCTGGCATGAACAAAACAAAGCAGAAGCGCACACCGTGTAGCAAATAAAAAGGGAGACAAAAATGTGGCGATATAAAGCTTGGAATGTCAGAACATGTCAAGCAAAATGTCTCACATAGAAACAGATTGACTACTTTGATCAGTAAGGGAAAACAATGTTTATCTAATACATATAACCAAAAACTTTCCGCTATGGCAAAAACACCCAAAATAACCATGCAAAAATTGAACATATTATATGAAGTGCATTTTCCCAAAACTGATTGATTATGGCATGCAAAATCATTAAATAAAATACAGAAAATTCAAGGGTCCAACCACCATAAATATAAAAATCTCATGCCAAAAAATAAAAATGTCATCCTAGCAAATTAAAAACTATCAAACTGCAGTCCTACACTAGGAACTTGTAGCTACCCTCAATAAAACTCTGGTTCAGAGCTATCCAATTACACACAAGTGCAGACTTGATCAGGGAGGGAAGAGACTGACAGAGATTTGTTTTCTTTTTCCCTTTTATTGAAAGTCACGGTGAGCGTATAGATGTAATACTTCCTATACAAAACAGTTCACTAACTGATCACCTTATCTGAATGACCTGAGTGGAGACTGACACTCTTGACAGGTAAATGTATTGGGGAGAGGGGAGGCGAATTAGAGCAAAATGAGAGAGTTGTGTACCTTCTAAACTGTGCCTCGGGCAGGTCTGATGTTTAATCTAGTATTCAAAACAGGCATGATCTGATATGTAATCTGGTAAACAGGTATGATCTGATATTCAATCTAGCAAACAGGTATGATCTGATACTTAATCTAGTAAACAGGTGTGATCTGTAGGTATGATCCAATACTTAATCTACTAAACCAGCATGATCTAATACTTAATCTAATATTCTAAACAGGCATGATCTGATATTCAATCTAGTATTTTAAACAGGCATGATCTGATATTCAATCTAGTATTTTAAACAGGCATGATCTGATATTCAATCTAGTATTTAAACAGTTATGGCTTTCCTCAAGTTAAGTTGGAATTAAAAAATGTGAGAAAACAAAAACATTCTAGGATGTGCTTAACCTTTTCCCAGAATACCTACTTCATGGCTTTCCAAGAGTAAATTATTAACTGAGGCTTTGTCTGGTACACAACAGGTAACACAGGAAAGCAGGGCATTACAGGAAAGTTTTTTGAGGCAGGGGAGGGGGGATGAGGGGACTATAAGGCCCACAAGGTAACAACACAAAATATGAAGCAACAGGTAGGATGTGGATGATACAGCACAGAACATGAAACTATGGATCTGATATGATCAATGAACACAAACAGATGATGTACTGCATTAATAAAACAAACGTTCAATTGTATGTTTGAATGTGTGTACTGCTAGGATAGGTGAAAATGCTAAAAGTTTGGGAGATCACGTAACCTAGAGATCTAAGTGTAACATGCCACTTCTTATCAGATTCTGAGCTCATTTATTGAGTTCTTTATCATATATTTTCTTAGTTTAAGATTATTTCAATACTTCTTTAACTATTATCATTGTCTCTATTTTTGTTCTTTCCCTTCATTTCTTTTCTTTTCCAATTCTTGAAGTGTCTGTATTGTGGCAGGCATAAAAATCTACATCCAACAACAAAAGCAAACTAACCGTTCTGGGCCTCAATGACAGCTGGTTCCACCTGCTCCAGGTCAGCTCGGACACTGCTCTGTTTCTCAGAGATAACTTTGGTCTGATCTTTCAAGGCCTGCTGGATCTCCTGGGAGGTCACCTTCTTACGTTCAGCTTCTTGCTGGTCTTTCACCTGGTGATAGTGGTATCATACAATTGGTTCTTCAGTATCCAAAGAAAGACATGTCATATCATATCAAAAACTATAAATGTCCAGGGTGATCGCTGTCCACGAACACTGAATGATGATAAAGAAATAAACATAATGGACAAATCTTTATGTCTAATAAAATAAAATCTAACAACACATTTCAATAATAAGCTCAACTCTGTAAACAACGCAAATAAAAACAATTCAGTGAGAATGTCAATAATTAAAAAAATGAGCATGTGGCCAAGAATCAGGGAGTGAGATTCCTCAAAACACATGATGTTAGAATCCCAGGACTTTTGAACGATCCTTTATGATGTGCCTCTGTCGCATATGGTTTTAAATCTTCCCAAAACACATCTATTAGGATGTAAGTGAAACATAATTCAATACAGGTGCAGTGACGGGAAGGGGAGGAGCCAGAAAATTCTTTTTCCTAAAACAAAATGACAAGGTCAATTTGACAATGAGAACCTTTCCTTGCTCCATTTATGAACATATCATATCTATGTTTGTAATTATTCTATAAGAGAAAAGGGGGTATTTTCTATCAAATATCAAAAGTGGAGCACATTGGGCAATGTTTTTTCTGCCCAGTCAGGAAAGACAGGCCAATCCAACCTGCCTGCCATGGCACCCACCACACAGTTCGACAGACTTTTTCACTCATGGCTTCATTCATTCAACCAGTAGCCTGACTTGTTTGTCAAGTTAATCTTATTCATACCATCTGTTTCAGTTTGGCATTGGCAGCGTTGTTCTTCTCCTCTAGCTCAATCCTCTTGATGCTCAGAGATTTCTGCAGCTCTTCCACCTGTTCCACTGTCTCATGGATCTTCTGCAGGCCAACGTTCAAGTGCAGCTGCTGCTCCTCCAGGTCAGAGCGTTTCTCATTGTACAACTTGGCCTGAAACAAGATCACTTACAGAATTAAACATCCAGCCAAACACTCTCTAGAGAAAGTCGGAACTGGAACCTTGTTTGTTTGATTCTGTTAGGGGTTTAATGATGGGCTTACCCTGCCTGCAGTTGGGAGCAGAGCCGGACCGGAGCTGGGACCTATTGAAGCACGTAAAAGCTGTTACACTAATAAACACAAATCTGTCAAATGTACAGATTATTTTCCTTTTGGTTGCCATGAAAATACCGCCATCCTGGATCACCCTTCAACAAATATTTGTTCCAAACTCAAAGGCCTTGTTTTAATCATATGATTTTTTGCACATAGGCAGGTGTTTCCTCTAATTAATAATTTACTCATATTTTCTTTGATACCTCTTGTAGTCATTGTTATTTTAACTTCTGACAGGTGCGCTCTCTATTTTTTGCAAAAGGAATCACAATTTCCCATTCATATGAAAATAGAAAAAAGCAAAGAACAACTTTCTCCATACCCCTGATCTCAATACCTATCAAAAGTTCTAAAGAACAATGAGGGTAAATAAAAGAGGAGAATGATAAAAACCAAGACTTCATTCCAACAGTTACAAAGTCAGTCAAATATGAGACAACTGAGTAGCAAGGTAGCTATACTGTGCCTGCTGTGTATGCTAGAACTCTGTTCAGTTTCTCCATCTCTCAACCTTCAGCAAACGATTTTGGTGTACTCCATCTCTCAACCTTCAGCAAACGACGTCCTTGATTTCATCATTTTCTGCTCCTGTCCACAACCTCTGGTTAATGAAGGAAACCATTTAACAACAGAAGTACTGAGCAAAAATATGACTCTTTACTGATCACCTAATTGATTAGGAGCAGTCATTATGCTTTGTATCATGGAATGCTATGAGAGACCTAGATGTGGGTATGAAAATGACTTACAAAGTGGTTGATAAAGTCCAGATAATGGCGGGGTGTGATGGCCATAACACGCCCACTCCTGCGTGCGACCTTGGCATTGGCTTTGTGCAGTGACTGGTGCACATAGACAAAACTGTCAATGACAGCCTCTCTGTGGGAAGGATTGGGCGTCAGGTTCTCATAGGCTGCAGGGAACATGTCTGGTGGCGTGTACTGGAGAATACAAGAACAAATAAAGTAAGTAAAGCAGGATTAATTTGAGCCAGGTGTGGGCCTACATGTGGTCCCAAAATTATGGAAATGTCACAAAGACACCTGTCACCTGTGCTATCCGCCATGTTTCAGTCAGGTTAACAATTTTTTTCAATGTGTTGTATGACCTGACAAAATTTTTTTTAACACAGCCACAACTCTAGGATTGCAAAGTAGGTGTCGCTGACATTCAGCTATGGACGTAATGTACGTTTTTGTCTTACTCCGTGAAAATTGCCTGGTAAATAATATCAAAAATGTAACTGGTGAAAATCTCAGATACTCATAAAGTCTTGAATATAGTGAGCCTGGAGCTGTCAGCTGCCCATGATAGCCAGGGTGGAGAGCCATTTTGACCATGAGCCAAATTATTTCCTCCTGCCAAGTAACAAGAGTTGTAAGACAAGCACTTTAAAGAGTGAAGGGGGGGGAGTCACCATTTCTCTTGTTTTCTGAAACATGAGTCAAAGTCACTTAGAAAAATTTGCCATGTCATGAAAATATTATTTTCGCACCAAGATATATATTTATATTTCTTTTGTGCACTGTTTTATTTCATGTATTTCACATAACAGGGGCAAAACAAATTTTTTCCTTCTTTGTGATGCTTGTACTATACCTCCTGTACTTGGCCAAGGGAAGATACTTGGCTCAAAAAAAAAAAAAAAAATAGCCTATTCAGTTACTATCTCCCTGACTGACAGTGATCCTACATGTGCTCAGCTCCTAAGTGTAGATGTAATGTGTAGACTAGGCATATCCGAAGCCGAATGTGGCTCATGGGCAAATTTCATCCAGCCCACAGCTTCAGTGCACTAAATCAATTCAGGCAAGGACTTTTTTCAGTAGGACTATTTATTACAGTCGAGATCTCAGTGTCATCCTTCACAATAGTGCTGGCAAGTTATTCTTGGCTATCATTTTCAATACAAATTTCATAAATAGTTCATTTTCACTGTTTATGGTTCAAAGAGAATGTCAAGCTGAATGTTTGGTCCCCACACATTTTCACCTTATAAAATCTGGCCCTCTTCTCAAGAAGTTTGGACACCCCTTGATATAGACTAAGAAACACTTATGCATAAATCTTGGCAGGAAAAGAAAAATCTGAGTACTCACTGCTCCTTTCTCCAGATCCATTTTGTTAGTGAACTCCTTGCCCACCTGGTACAGGGCACCATTGGACCAATCTCCAAACCAATTCAACACACACCTGTGATACAATCAAGTCACCCAGATCAGATGATATTTTATCTTTCGTATTCTGACTATCACATAACATGAAGTTCAATGTACCATGCATGTTCAAATTACAAATTAAGAAAAATAAAATAATTTTAATATTTTCATTGACACTCTTACAGCTAATATATTGCTGATGTCTCAGCTGCTTACCAAATTAAATCTGATCAATTATAAAAATTAAAAAACAAATTGCAGTTTTTTCTAGGCTGACTGGATCTACCTGTTGAACAAGGCAGGGGATGTCGCAGCTCTGTCTTTCAAGCCCTCAGAGGATGGGTTCATTGTGAAGACCACATGGAGGTTTCTGATCACCTGTTGAGTAAAGTAATAATACAGACGTCACTGCTAGTAGGTCAGAGAGATATAACACCAAACAGATCTTCAACTGTTATGTTTAAGGACATTTCACATTTCACTGTCTCCTAGCCTGTTCAGCTTTCATACAACACACAATGAACTACATCTGCCATCGAGCAGAACATCTTGACTGTTACACTGAACTTTTGTCTTAGATATACAGGTAAACACTACAGACAATCAGGTGAAATTCAGTGAATGATACCATAGTAGATATTTGAATGTAAACTCTTTGGCAATAATTAGCACTATTCACACTGAGAAATTCTTTCAGTCTAACACCCACATGTAGCTGTAGTAGACTTTATTAGATGGTAAACATACTACCATCACTGGCTATTGGAAGGTGAGGAATCGGTCAATAGCCAAGCAAGGATTCCAATAGCAGAGACACAAATTACTATGAACCAACAGAGGACAACTTCTGACCTGAGATGTGAACCATTTGTACAACTCCTCAGCAGAGTCCAGCATCAAGCCCTCTCTGATGGCTCCTTCCTTGCACTGCGTCATCAGGGTGGTGTACTCATCTCCTTCAAATAAGCCTGGCACTTCTCCGTTGGCCAGCAGGGTGTTCATTCTTTCCAGGAAACTCGAGTCCAGGACATTGGATTCATCCATAATAAAGCAAATCTTCTCACTCTGAAAATGCAATTTAATATTCAACTGATCACTAAATCTGTTCACAAAATAAAAATGCTTGCTGATGAAAAATTACTAAGACAGAAAAAAGTGAAAATACTAATACAAGATAAACTTTACTTGCTCTCAAAAGGAAATTCCATCCACAGTTTGAGACACAACATCTGTAAATTGGCAATGTCAATCTGTCTACATGAAAAAGTATGAAGAGTTCCTGGCATACTCTAAAGCAACACGTAACACTGAAGTACATTAATGGTAAATAATACCAGATTTGGGGCGAACTGAGAAATTACTGACAGCCATAAAGTAGGAAATCCTACTAAAGTACGAAATTTGACATCCCTGAATTATGTAAGACACATTCGCATTACAATTACGCTCTATATACGTCTTTCAACATCCTCGTGGAGTTTATCTTGATTTAAATTACAAGCAGGTTAAAATGTCAATCAGAGCATAAGAACAAAGCAGAGTCATGTAACATTGCCTCAGCTTGATAAACGTATCATTGATCACATGACGAATTTCTGAACACACATATATGCCAAATTCTTATCAAACACAATACAGATGAAAAGAGATTGAAAACTGTGTTGTTACCATCAAGCAGCACCAAAAACTAAGCTGCCTTGCTGACCACAAGCAGAAAATAAAATATTTAATACAAAGGTACAAATTTTCTATTTGAGACTATTTATCAGGCGCAAATTGTGCCAAATGTTTCTGCCCAATGCAATCACCAGCTCATTCAGACCAGATTTGCTTTCAAGCTCACCTTGCAGCCAGCTCTCCTCAGCACTGTGCGCAAGTCTTCATCAAAGTCATTGGCTGTGTACTTGTTATGAACTTTGATCTGCACCACGGACAGGGCGTTCATCCAGGCCACAAAGCGGGAGAGAGTGGTCTTTCCTGAGCCACTGACACCAATCAGCAGCAAGTGACCTTGGGGTTGGCGGAAGATTCGGTCAATCCTCAGAACATGGTCCAGGACTTCATCAAAGAGCACCAAAGGAACATCCAACTCCTCTTCATAGAACACCTGCCAACAACATTACATGTTATGCTTTCATTACCCTGACTTCTCACTGGACACAGACATAAATATAAGCATTGTTGTTGTTTCAAAAATCAGTAAGGCAAAGTATGCAAAACCATATTATATCTTCTTCAAAAACAGACAATGGATGGTCTTTTAAATCAAATTTGCTTTCTCAAATGGGAAATTACTCCCAGAATTCACAGAAAAGAACAATAATGCTCTCCTGAATATTTGCATAAAACAGGGAATAGCTAAAATTTCTAAATGTATGTTTGGTTCATTTGTTTGTTTGTTTGTTTTTTTCAACACTAGAATTACATGATTGATGTACACAGCATAATGAAAAATTTTCATTCTAAGAATAAATATGACCACTCTGAACATCCAAATCATATCGGCAGCTCAAAACTCTAAAACCATGCCCTCCACTAGTTAATCTGAGCATTCCAAACAGTCACTAGATGATCTAAATCTGCAGTACAGCTTGATGTAAAAAATGAATTTAATACTAAGGAAAAACAAAAACAAACAAATAAACAAACAAGCCTAGTCCAGCACTTGCCTTGAGCCTGGCTTTCGTGTGCTCTCGCAGTTCTTCCCTGTCCACTGGCATGTAGTCCTTGGACAACCATTTGCTGAACAAGATAGGTCGGCCCAGAGCTTCCTCTCGGTTGATGTTGGGGAAATGTTTCAAGGCTGTAGCATCCACATTCTCATCTGTCCATCTTCTCTCCTCATCTTCAATCAATCTGACGACAAAACAGATTTTTTTCCCCTGAATTTTCATATCCCTCAATAGAATTACACAAGTTTTATTCATAATTTGCTTGAAACACTAATAATGTTTTCCTCTAATTCTTTTAATTGATTTTTTATTGTTTTTGCTCCCCACTTTCCAAATAACCTCAGAATATTTTGATACATCATAAAATGACTTAACAGAACACAAGAGTAAGACAAAGTGGATAAAAAGGAAGTGGTTGGAATAAAAGAAAGATCACCTGTCTTGGAAGAGTCTGAGGGCCTCATGAGCCCAGATGCGGACAAGGCCTTCCAGGCTCAGGGTTTCCAAAGGCCTCAAGGCCTCACAAATGCCCCGCACCCACCGGGTCATTTCACGAGGACTGTAGATGTAATGTGGCTGCATGTCTTGGGTGAAGCGTTCCTGAGAACAATGAGATAATTGCCTTGAGTTTTCTATCAAATTTTACATATCAAGGATATCATTTTTTTCATGCCCACCAACTGACATGGACTACGTAAGTTAAGACAATTATGTCAGAGCCATGAGCAGGCTCAGTACATACTGACTGACAGACATAAAACCAGCCTTGTCCTTTCTTAACTGCTTTTTGGCGTCAAATTGTGGAAGGATTTTTTTTTTTGTTTCAATGAAGCTGTGAAAGTATCAATGAAAATGAAGGAGAATTTATTAGATTGTGATCGTTTAAAAATTTTTGTGAAATTTATATTTCGGGCATTTCCTCATTCTGTCAAACAATCCACACAATATTAAATTCACTATTTTGCGAACTGCAAGGTCACATAACAGCCATGACTTGGCTTAGTAAAACAGCTAAAATATATAAATATATATTTAAATAATAGGCTAAACAGTAAATGACAAAAAATGATCTGATATGGCAAAAATGGATCTATCGTTTCCAGCGACACTTATTATTTTGTAAATATCTGTGGCAGAAAATAAAAGTGCTAAAATTTAACATCTTGTACTCTTGGTTCATTTACACTCAATGCTGTCAACACAGCAGGAAAATAAGCATTTACTCGATCCACCAGAGCCAAGATGTCATGATATGAAGGAAGTATTTCTTGAGAAGTGATTCCCAAAATAGTGAGGCTTACTTGTGACATGATGTAGAACTCCACCATTGCATTGGTGAGAGGGTCAGCGTAAGGTTTGAGGCTGGGTACCAGGCGGAGCATGGCCCTGTTAAATGTGCCGTAGATCTGCTTGAGGGAGACTTCTCCTGGGTAGTCCACGTACACCACTGGTACATGGCGCAGGAACCTGGGGAAAACAACAACCACTGTGGGTTAGCTACAGCTCCACATCTCAGTCTGCTTAATCTACATCACACAGGAGAATGCTTTGTAGTTCTACAAACTATTGTCAACTTCATTATACAAGTTCTTGGCCATTTGGGGAAGAGCCCTTTCACAGTCAAGATAAAATGAAATGTCGACAGTGACAGCCACAAACTGAATGAGTCCAAACTTAGGTCAGGCTGTATTGCTGTCCCAAAACATCTCTCAGAAACCATATATCAGGCTTTTATATGGTAAAAGTTTACAGGTGGGAAACTATCGTAACTATAGAAAGACATTATACAAAAAGGTTTCTAAAGGATATCTTAAGACAAAAACATTCAGAAACTTGATCTAAAATAACTTGACCTAACTTCAGACTTGCACGGTCTGTAACTTACTGTCAAAATAAACTGTTCCTCTACAGAGAAAAATTTTGTATTCAGCTAGTGAAACAATAAACAAAGACAAGAAAGATCTGGCCATAAAATGAGCTGTGATTGTTCCTTCAAATTCAGTTTGGTACACAATCTCTTTAACAAGGTAGGAGTTAACAGAAGACATGGTTCAATCACAAAAGATGTTCAAAATTATGCTGGGGCCCAAAGACTGGGCTCTTTCAGGCCTGGCAAATGTCCTTTCTCCACCTCTAGATATGACCACATGCATACTAACTACCCGGCTCTAACCTGTAGGAGAGTGGCTTTCTGCCAGGATCTGTGGGTGGGTTACAAGCTCCCACAAACTGGATGCGCTCAAACTTGACCCAGGCCTGGTCTGAGGTTCGGTAGAAGCCACCGTGTTCCATCATCTGACGCAAGAATGAAATGACGCGCTGAGTTCCTGAAAGAGAAATTTAAATCTTCATGTCAGTTTGCTAAATGAGCATAAAGTTACGCAGATAATTACTCTATGCAAATCGTCACTGGGCAAAAGGTGGACTGATCCATTTAGTACAAAAGATTAATTTTTTTGCAAGGGTTTCACAAAAGCAGTGATATCTAAAATATATTTTTCTTCAGCATTATAATAGTTCAGTCTGATTCAGTTTTTCTGTATGTCCAAATGTCTATGCTAATCTTTTCCAAGAAAAATGGTTTTACTTGAATGGATCTTGTCTACACAAGTCAATTTCTATCTGTTTTTAATGAGAGATCTGCCAGTGTTGTAACACAACCAACTGCATTTCATGATTCAAACCTCATACAAAATTCTAGCCAAGAACTAAATACTGCTAGGGTATGCACAAGTTTTTTTTCCTTTTTTTTTTTTTTTTTTCAAATTATCTTTCCCAGAGACTAGTTCTGAATTTTAAGAAAAGTCATTCAATTGGGCTTAGTTGCACAAAGTTCACAATATATCAGAAATATTTAAACAAAGAGTGGGAGGAAAGTTACAGAAGAGCAAAACAACTGACTTGAATTCCAATCAAAGATGAAAAGTTTGACATTATTAAAAACTGCTTTGTTTTGTTTTCTCCTTTTTTTTTTTTTAAAAGAACACCTATGAACTATAACAGAACATCAAGTATGTAAATAAAATAAATACTGGTTAAGAAGTGGCAGATGAATTTGAGCATGAACTAACCATATTTGTCCATATCTGGCAAGTTGATCTCATCACAGAAGAGGACCAACCACTTGTTGAGTTGGACAGGGGACAGCACCAGGCCATTGGGCGTGCGGCGGAACTCACAGTAATGGTCAAATGTCTTCAGCAGCAACTCAGGTGTGGTGGCACTGGAGAAGTTCAAACCCACAACCTGCAAGGACAGATTGACGTTGAGATAAGATAAAATGAAGATAAGACATAGATAAAAATAAAGTACTAGATATAGAAAAGTGTAAGATAAGACTTCATATTACCCCAAAAAGGAATTAATGCGAAGCAGGTTTTACAAAACTTTACAATAAAATGGTCTCTCAAAGCATTCTAAACTGGCAGGATTACTGGAATGAGGCTTGGACATCTATACTATAAATCTGCAACAAAATCACTAAATGACTTATGGATTCAAAAACATATCCATATGAAATTTGGCACACAACATTAAGTTCCATAAACAACTGTTTCTACTCATATAAAGCTGAAAAAAGCTTAGTATGTTTGACGTTATTCTACAAAAAGTGACAACTGAATATGTTTGATAAAATGATTTGTTCATAACACGAAATATGTTTTCTTTGAGCAAGATTCAGTTTAATCATCCAAAATACCAACATCAAGATGCACACATACACTTGCCACACTCTGTAAGCTGCAGGGCAGTATAGGTTTGATCTATATTTAAAAAATCTCCTATGAAGTCTGTGGGTTCTCTTCTAGTGTATCAAAAATACAGCAAAGCTGGATCACTGACCTCCATGTCTGGCAAGGCTCTGAGAGCACTGAACAGGGTCATAGTTTTGCCAGAGCCGGGAGGGCCACACAAAACCAGTGGTCTATGCTCTGCTAGCCAGGTGTACAGCAGGTTCTCATGGCGCACTGTGTCGATGGTGGGGATGACAATGTCTGGGGCAGCCACTTTGTGGGTCTCCACCTCCACCTGAGGAACCTTAGCCTGCCAGGGAGCCCATTCACCAGCAATGGTCACCTGTAAGGATGTATTCAAGATATATGTAAGAAGTTTCTGTTGCAGATATATTCCAACATACTAGCTAAACTCACAAGAAACTAAATATAAGTGATGAATTAGAACAGCTCTGATGCTACCTGGGAACAAAACAAAACAAAACAAACAAACAAACAAAAAAAAAAAGCAAAACTTAGACACAAATAAATGTGCAGTAGCAAATAATAAACAACAAACATCCATCTTTTGTCTACAGGGAAACAAATAAAACAGGGAGAAGCCACAAATTTGTCATGGAATTTGGACAAATGTGATATAACAAATTATAATTAATCAGAATCAGGTCTTGGAAATGTCTTCACATTCCCTACCCATAATCTACTGAATACAACTTGTTTTATAGCATCGTAGAAGACTATGCAACTGCTCTACCTCAAAGTCTATGATGGAAACGTTGGTCTGAGGTGGTAGGGGAATGGTGGTGATGCTCCTGATGAAGTCGCCAAGCTCTTGTCGGACCTTGATGCGGCTGTCACCTGACATTGACCACAGCAAACTGTAGACCAGGTACTTGGTCATGTATCTCTCCATCTGGTCTTGCTGTAAAGGAAGAGATCAAACGATGACACATTTTCAAAGGGCCAAAACTCCATAACCCGGCCCACAGAGCTGAACCCACAGGCACATGAGCACAATTTCTTACTTAGATGAGGATACAAGATAAGCAGACTAAGGAAGATGGAAAGCTTAAAGTCAAGATCTGAATTGTGTTTGTTGGTGTTGAAAGTTAAGTAGTTCACTTTATGAAAAGATAACATCTCAAGAGCCATCAACAAGTTTTTACTGTACAGAACTGATCAGACTGGTCTGAGTCTCATAATTTCTAAGGTGACAACAACATAACAAACAAGAACCAAAAGGCCTGCTCACCTGCATGGCAAAGTCATGTGTGTGGTTGTAGGTGAGGATGTTGCGAATGCCCTGGTTGAGCATGGAGAAGAGCGAGGTCAGAGCTCGGAGACGGGTGAAGTCCATGATGTGATCCAAAGTCTCGGCATGTTCCAGACATCTGTTGACCAGCCCGTCCAGAGTGAAGTAGGGGGCCAAAATGTTGACCACATCTCGCTGGATCTGAACAGAGACAGACCAATCAACTTGATATTTGTCTTTAACTTAGGGGACAAAAAGAGATAAACAGTCCACAGTCACATATATCCTTACCCAGAGGAAATACTGCAAACTGGGCAGTGAGATCTTAATAGTAAGAAAATTGTGCCAAACACTGGTTTCAAATACATAAAATTTAAGCTATTCAAAAGAAAATTTAAAAACAGGGCAAAATAAAGAATTATAATTCACTCTTCCTTATGTAAAATGGCTACTACTTTTAAGTCAGAGACAATGGACTTACTGAGCACATACTCTACACATACACACACACACACACACACACACAAAAAAGCATGCTCATAACATGACAAGATATCACTGTGAGAGCTAAGAGTTCGAACAGGAACTGAAAATAAAACAGGCCTCTATCATAGACACAAGCTGCTCCTAGTCATGATAACAACAGGGTCTCAGATAGCTGTGAGATGGCAACTTTCGAACTCTGGTTTGAAGGAAGCATCTTCTGACTGAATACCAAACTCTTACCTGAACAGTGGGTGACACTTCATCCTCTTTGGCTTCTCCTCCCAGGTTCCTGTTGTGTCTGACGTCCTCCTCACTTTCTTCCAGTGCCACAAAGCGCAGCTGTCGCAGGTGATTCTCAAACACCATTTCTGTAGACAAGACGTCCTCACTGAACCACACCATACCACAGCGACTAACTGTGGCCAGAGTGGCATACTTCAGGTCCTGCACTTCAAACATGATACGAACCTGGCCAAAGAGGAAAAACAACAAACAAATCTAGCTAGCAAACCTTTCACTGCAAATTTTAGAGGTTTTCCTGTAAAATATATACTGTCATGCCAACTTTACTGATAATTTACGACAAACATGTAAAGACATCTTGCAGAGGTCACTGCATCAAAAGCCTCATTGACACTAAAATCGGAGTACAACTGTGACAACCAACAAAAAAGACTAGGAAACTCAACTGGTTTGAAAAGAAAAAGCATGGAAAGAAAGAAAGAAAGAAAGAAAAAAAGAAAAAGAAAGAAAGAAAGAAAGAAAGAAAGAAAGAAAGAAAGAAAGAA
>JBCAUA010274656.1:0-19914 GCA_038406235.1 Peronia verruculata | reverse complement strand
ACGTTAGCGTTCAGTGCTAAAACACTTGGCTTCTCTGTAAGGTCCGGGTAGTTAACCAGCGATATCACTCCCTTCCTGCCCTCTCCTCCCTCACCTCCCCCCACTCCACATTCTCCATTCCTCTCTCCCTTTCTCATGCCCTCACTCTGTCTCTCTCCAATACAACATACAAGTCAGAGGTGGTGGCATTTCTTATTGGTTTGGCTCTACGTCTGTCCTTGTGTGTGCTTCAGCCCAATAAAATCAAAAACAAAAATGCATTCTTTGCTGGACGCCCCCCCCCCCCACCTCCATTCCCTTTTCTCCTCTTTATTTCAAATCTTATTCATAGAGAGGCTGATAATCCTTACTATCTGTGATCCAACGAGCTACATTTTGCTCTTGAAATGACAAGAGAAGGATATGAAATAGAGATAAAAATCCACTTGGGAAAGAACTGCTTAAGTGACACTGGGCTTCACATTGTCAAAACGCAACAACTCAGACATTTATCAGGCAGTTCCGATAGCGATCGTCCGAGTGTGTTATCAAGGGACTTTGCTCTACTTGGCACCCTGCACATAATACCAGGTCGGCATGTCATAGGCAAACTCAACTATTTATTACCGTTATTTTCTGCTATGGAGACATTAGTTATCTGATGGCCATCCCTAGCAAACGGGGCTCAATATATCTCTAGAAAAGATTATAATCAAATGTTTTATGCATTCTTTGCCAACAAAAGCAGTGATGAGCCTTCACTGCAGGTAGCAGACAGAGGGAACCAAATCTATGATAACAGTAAGCTAGACCTACCTTTGAATGACTATTGGTCAAATACGTTAGAATAGACCTACTTTCTGTACCATTTTTGTTTTTCTCAGAACTATTAAGGCGTTTAAGAGAAAACAAAACAAACAAAAATGCAGTTGTTGTTTTTTTTAATCAGAATCCAAATTTCAGACATCCCCACCCCCTAAACATTAAAACAATAAAACAATAACAATAGCAAAACAACATATTGCATAGCCTAAAGTATGGGCTCTTCAGTCCAAGTCTCCACGTCACACAAACCGTTTGCTCTGTGATAAGAGACTCTTTCCTAGGACTGACACGTTCGCTTACAAATTAATGACTAATCAGCGACATCAAAACTATATTATCGGGCGCCATTATCTGTTAGGGACAAAAAATACTAGTACAGGGAGCATCACTTGGTAAACTGACGTGAAGCATCGTTTTCTGCTGTGTGTTCGACAAAAACGGACTGATACTTGCATTTCTAACTCCCTCGATCTAATTCAACCAGACCCAGGTAAGATCAAAATTAATGTTAAAACAGAACTTTGACTGCCAAACTTTGATTTTTTGACTTGACTAAACACAAGCACGGTGGTTTATGCATTCCTGTGATGATAAGTGAAGGACCAAATATTCAATACAATCTCTGAAAGATCGACAACGTCACAGCCGTTAAACCAGCAAGAGCAAGTCCTGTGTTAGCTATATAACGTTATTTTGTTCCTTGGTATTTCTTCTAGAAGGGAGGGGGCGGGGGGTAGGGGGGGCGGGAGAATGGGGTATCTCGATTGAAAGGTGATACAGTGGATGAGAGAAAGGCCATCGTTGTCTTTCTCGAATGGTCTCTTGCAGCGTAAACCATAGCGATTGATACAGATGTAAGAAGGCTTACAAAAATATTATATATATATATATATATCATAACAGCCAAGTGTCAGATTATGTTACTAAATTGTGTAATACTCTATCTCTGTAGGTACATTTATGTATGTATGTATGTATGTGTCTAATGTATATTTGTATGTATACATGTGGCTGAGTATGTATGTGCGTGTGGCTTTGTTCGGATGTGTCTGCGTTATACGTTTGTATAAATATGTAGGTATGTAGATAAAGATGGTATGGATATGGAAATTGTTAATATATCTTTGTGCTGTGTATTCTTCATAATCATTTTTGTTTCAATTGTTTTCTGCAGTTCCAGTGGTTAGAATGTATTTCGTTGTGAACAAATAAACTATTCATATTAGTATTCGTATCGTTGATCGCTGTTCAGATGTCCTCATGACCTAAGTGGTGAGAAAAACAGGGATATGTTTGGAAACCAGGTCGGCAGTTTGCTATCTAAGCCTAAATAGACTAGGGTACAACAGAATAACGTCAGCCTCTTGAATTGGGGGTCATGCAGGTCAGGAGATAAGTTTAATCGGCATGTTATAGATACTTAAGTCCTTTCTAAATGATGGGCTGACTGACAAAACGATAAATAGACAAACAAAGAGATAAATATTCGGACAGCCGCAAATGCAGGCGCGAATATACACACACACATATACACTCATACATACATCCATACATCCATACATACATACATACATACATACATACATACATACATACATACATACATACATACATGCATGCATGCATACACCATACAAATCTACATACTTTATAGAGCAAAAATAAATTCATACATACATATGACAATATGGCATGAATAATGTGCAACTTCTTACATTTAGATCTATTCATTCAGATTCTGCAACATTCTTGCTGCTGATGATACCAACGAATTTTTATATCTTTCTGTCCTAGCTTTTTTTGAAAGAAGCCTCCTCCTGCATTTTAAGTTTTATCGAACATACTCAGGATTTAATGGATGTTTCACATCTGAGATTACAGTTTTTTAAGGCACATATCCCTATATATATATCAATGATGCATGGCAGCTGGATGTTGATAAGTTTACTGGCTTTGTTAATTATTTTATTTAACTTTTTCTTGTCTGTATTCATGATGCTTCTACCCCAACAAGTGATTCCAAAGGATAAGATACTTTGAATTGTTGATGAATAAAACATCTTTAGAATTTCAGAGTTCACTTCCAGAGATCTGAAATTTCTTAAAAAGTAAACTCTTTGATTTGCTTTTTTATGGATGTTCTCTATCTGAGTGCGCCACTTTAGTTTGCAATCTAAGTTGATTGTGAGATATCTATATGTTGAGGTTTCATATATAGGACTATACTTCTTGCGTAAAAGACCACAGAAGTAGTTTGATAGGTCCTTGATTTAGTCACCGTCCAGCCAAAGTTCTTGCTCAAAACTTTCAGAGTACCGTGATACATGGCTTTAGCTATGATCACACTGATGTACCAGATAGGTATGACTGACAAAGATGTTGTGGACACTGAAATTTTGTTTGTTTGTGCTCTGATTTGACAGGTTGATCGTCAAAATGCCATCAAGATCTATGAAGAGATTGAGAAGAAGAAGAAAGAGGAGCAGCTGCTGGGAGCAGCCAAACTGATGGAACAGATCGATGAAAACGAACAGGAGAGGCTGTTTGAGCTGGAGCGTAAGGATCAGGAGAATGTGCAGATGCAGAGGTGAGGAGGATGGATGGATGGATGGACAGATGGATTATGGATGGATGGATATGATGAATAGATGTACAGATGGATGGATGGAAGTTGGCATTGATTGGTACATGGATGGATGGGTGGATGAATGGATGTGTAGATGGATTGAATGGATGGTTGCAAGGATAAATGGATAGATGGTTTTATGGATAAATAGGTGGATGGATGGATGCCGGATAGATAGATAGATAGATGGATGGATGGATAACATTAGTGCTATTTTGTACTTTATACCATGTCATTCTGGTTATTATTATGGTCAACAGGTATATTGAAAAGCTGATGGAGGAGGACCAGGAGGCGCTGGAGAGGAAGAAACTGGAGCAGCTGTCACTCAGGGTAAGCCCTGTCAAACATGTCAGTCAATCACTTCATTGACAGCTACACACCGCAGAGCATTGGGGAGGAGGCGGCGGGAAGGGGTGAAGGAAGACTAAGGGATCTGAGCTTTAGTTGAGTAAGTGGAGAGAAGACAGATGGGGGTGTGGCTGTCAACAAAGCAGGAATGAACCAATGTTGCAGTGACAACCAGGGGAAATATAAGCACATTCTAGGGTCTGATCTCCAGTGTCTATTGTTACAGGGATTGCTGGACAGCATTTGCTTGTTTATTGCAGGTGTCAGGTTCTAGGACAGCCCATTGCCAAAAAAGTCCGCAAAGTAGGGATGTTATATTTATTTTGTTATTAACATACATTTTAAACCTTTCTAAACCTCCCCCATAAACGTGTTGTCCGTTCAGGGCTACATTTTATATTTTATCTATATATATATATATACCATGATAAGAATTAGGTATTTCAAGAAAAATCACATGACCCAGGGAACGTCACTCACATGTGGCTTGTTTATATGATGTAACAGGTCTGAAAGCTCATCATTCATCAAGATTTGTTTGCCATGCGCAGAGCAAGTAAACAAAGCCACATGTGAGCGATGTTCAGTAGGTCATTATTGTGTTGATGTGCTGGTTAAATGCCAACACAACGACAACAACCTCCCCTATGCTGTTATTAACCCTTTCTAGTGTTACACACTAACTTACCCTATATTTGTGACAGTGAAAAAATTATAAATGGAAATTAAAATATTTTATTTATAACGGCACACTCCGCTATACAGAAATACAGTGAAGCTGCGAAAGGAAACACACGATAAACAAGGGAATATGTGCACCAGTTCTGAGCCTCATAGAAATAGCGCACGATGGAAAATAAGACAGAGCAGAGAAATGAATGCTTAGCTTGTGAGATGGATATGGATATGGATTTACCATTTCAAAGGGACAGCTTGATGGGTGGGTAGACAGATGTTTATAGACTTACATGGAAGACGTTAAGTGTTTGAGATGTTGTCTGTTAATCAAAAGGTGTATGGATAATATTATCCACATTTTCTCCATCTTGATCTGCTATACAGGAGGAATTGAACAAAGCCAATGCTGAGATCCTGAAGAGAAAGGAACTGAAGACATTGCAGGAGAGGGCAGAGGAGATGAAAGTGTTGGAATTCCAGAAACAAAAGGCTGTAAGTTATCTCCCTTTCTGTGGTAGAAAGATCAAGGACATAAAATGAATAAGTCATCCTAAAACCTTTTTTTACAAACTTTTTTGTCGTTGATTATTGTTTTACTAATAACCAGTCATCACTGTTGAATTCAATGTCTTTCAAGACATTCTATTTTACAACCATGAACCATTTAAGCTAGAAATGGCAAGTAAAATTGTCTTGCACTGAGAGCAAAGCAGTGGCAAGTTGTTTCTGGCGATCGCGAGTTACAGCCTTTTTTAACTATTTTCCAATCTTTTGAATTTTTGTCTTGTGGAAAACAAGTATAACAATTTGGTATCTCAGTCTGAAAATAGCTAAAAAAAAACAGCCATAACTTGAACTCTCCTTGATTGACTTCCAACGTGTTTGCCCTGGGCATAAGACAATTGGATCAAGAATCCAGAGCAAATTGATGAATGTAAAACTTATCTAGTTTTTGTCTCTGAAGTTTAAAATTCAAGTGATCATTTGTTTGTTAATTTCCTGAATTGAAATAAACTATATGAATATACCATTTTCCACAGGAGCGTGAAGCTGCGTATGAGAAAGAACAAGAGAGGCTGAGAATTGAGAAGGAAAGGGAAGTTGCAAAACTGCGAGGTCTGCAGGAACGAGCTCGAGACGAGCAGGCTGAGAGAGACGCCTTACGAGCCAAGCGAGCTCAGGAGCAGGCGGAGCGGGAGTGGCGTCGCAAAGAGGCTGAGGAGATGAGGAAGAAAGCCGAGCTGGAGGAAAGCCTCAAACAGGCAAGATCAGTCCAGATGCAGCAGAAGGAGCATTTCCTGGCTGTCCAGGCACAGCGAGAGAGAGCAGAGTTTGAGAGGGTCTTGCGGTAAGTTGGTGAAAATCCCACATCTATTTTATCCATTATGCAGCCTCAGTATTGATTCACTGTGTTGTCTTGTTGAAGTGCTGAGATGAATCTGCACAAAATATTTTATACGGATGGCTAGAAGTGGAATTCAAAAGCACACTAAGAAATTGTAGAAATTTATTTAAGGTAATCTTGTGCTTTATTTAACCAAGAAATGTGGAACTCATAAATACCAGACTGTGGGTCTCCCTATAAGCTAAGTGAGCTCAAATGGTAATCACAACTTGTGGTCAGCTGGTACTAGTGGTCATGAAATATAATGTCTTTAATGGTCAGTTAAAGTAAAAAAAAAAAAAAAACCTGCCCACATTTTAAAAATAAAAAAAAATAAAAAAGAATATCTACTGAGTTGACTTTCAAATATGTTTTTTTTTTTTTTTGCACAATTGTTTGAAAATGTCGGAGAGTTCAGCATTTTACATAGATTTGCTTGGGCTGTTCAGTATGTGGCACAATGCTCATGTCTGTTGGTTCTTGTGCAGGTCAAACAAGAACTTTCTGAACTTTACCACATCTTTTTTGGACCTTCAGGGCTCAGAAAGAACTGGTGGAGAAGCAGAAGAGAGAAGAGGATATCTTACACAAGAAGAAACTGGTACATGCTGACGATGTCCGAGCTCAGATCCGAGAGAAGGAGCAGCTGCGTATTGCTGAGAGAAATGCCTTCTTTGAGGAGGGTGTCAAACTAGATGAGGAGGCCAGAGCCCGGAGGATGAAGCTGGAGGCTGTCAAAAGGAAGAAACTGTGCGAACTGAGGTAGGTTCAATTCATTGAGGAGGCATTCATCTCTTGTATCTGTCTGCTTATCTGTCCCTTACTTGTTTGCCTGTCTTTCTGCTAGTCTGTCTATCTGCCCATCTCTTTGCTTTATCTGTCAAGATATTCACTTGGTTACTCCCCTGGCTTCCTGTCTGTCCATTGGTGTGTCTGTTATCCTACCAGCTGAACCAACTTACGTGTCATTTTTAGAAAAAAGAGCCTTTTACTTCTTAGCAGGTGAAACTCATATATATACAAAGGGTAGGCATAGAACAAAGCATCAGAAGTTCTGCCTAAGCTCTACAAAACAATTTCACTGAAGCCTCGTAGGACAACTGACTTTTATAATGAAACATTTGAGGAGTTTTTGTCAGCAGCAGGTTGGAGATAAATGCACTCAAGGAGTCTGATTTTCATGTATTTTATATTTTCCTACAGAGATATAGGAATACCAGAGAAATATCTGACAATGATTGACAGGAAAGTTGAAATTGTTTCATCGAAAGAAAGAACTTAGGGTATTTGTTTGTTGTGACCGGCAGAATTCAATGCTTGTTCACTTCAGTTTTTTTGTTCTCTCAGTGTCATTGATTGTTGTATTTTGATTTCAAGTTTTGATCTGTTCGTTGCTATCTGTGATTCATTAATGAAGTTTTCTCAGAGGTTTCATCATTTCTGGCATTCAGTTTTGCTCAGATGTTGTTCAACAGTTTGCTGGAAATTTCTCTGCCATTCTAGAAACAGAAACATCAGCTAATGCTATTTACCACATATATAATTCTGAACTTGAGCTTCTCGTATTGAGTGAGTTAATAAGAATAGAACTGTAGAACTAAGTGAATTAAATAATAGATATATGAGATGTACCACGATGAAATCTGGCGCTTGTAAAATTGGGGCGACTGAAGAAATCACGTGTTTTTCAACAGTGAATGATTTTTAACACATTTTTTTTTTCTTCACGGAACCCTTCTAGATCAATCCAATAATGCATTTCAGAGATAAATTTGCTCAGAAACATTGAGTAAACTAAAAGCCCAAAACTTGTACTTTAGTGGCATGGCCTAATAAGGGTTAGTAAGGATGAACAAAAGTGATTGACCATTTTCTCATCCCTATCATCTAATTGCCAATAACTCAACCTCTATTTAAGGTAGAACAGAAAGGGGCATAAATAAACTTTACAGTTCTACCAATAAATCAAAATCTGACGAGAACCTGATTTCATCCTATCACATCTCATATTGCATTTTGTAATGTTTTGAAAAATGTCCACTGTATTTATTTCTAAAATATAATTCTGAAGGAAAGATAATTTACAATATGAGCAAATGTTTGCCAGGTATTTCCAGGTCATTGAGATAAACTGATTTGTAATACGTGTATTCTGATGTCTCAACTTTTCGTTTTTTTTCCTTTTCTTTTCTTTTTTTTTTTTTTTGTGACAAACATATTTTACAGTCATATGAATTTGCAGGCTACAGCTAAATTCCTGTGAGTCCTATTTTATTCACACTAATTTGACAGATGACATGACTTTATTATGCTTTAATGATTTTCTTTGCTCTCACAGAGATGCTGGCATTCCCGAGAAGTACCTGGCCCAGGTGGAGAGAAAAGTCAATGAACCACAGAAAATAATGACGTAGAGAGGGCTACACTTCATCTCCCAAGTCTTTGGATAATTACATTTGGACAAGAGGCTAAATCATTAGGATTTATTTATTATTTAATTTGAAATCAAGGGCATAAGTTAGAGCTGTAAGTGCTCATAGCTCTGGTGTTTTAAAAGTACATACTTCACATCAATTATCCAGAAAACAAATAATTTGATTTCTGGCATCCAACATGGAATAAACATCAACTGACCTTGAGTGGTACATTTGGTTTCCAAAAGCTACAAACAGGAGTGTAGCAAACAAATATTTTTATTTGTGAAATTTCTTAAAATAAAATGTTTAAGATTCTGAATGTTCACTCATAATTATTTCGGGTGTAGAAAGCAACCTTCCCCAATATTGGTGGATGATTTTTCTCTTTCTTTTCCTTTCCTCATGGGAGTTATTTATTTGTAAACTATGTTTAATAACGAAGTGTTGAGTTTGTTTAGTACCTCTGTTGTTCTTTGAACATTGATTTCTATTATTTCAAAAACAGATGTCTGAAACTTGGCCTCAGTTTTTGTTAAGATGTTTTAGCCAAAATCTTATTCAGCTGAGAAAGTACATCAGACATAGTTAGAAGGCTGTCCGTGTCAGCAACTATGTCCGGCGTCCATCATGGAAAAACACTGGGGCAGACTGAGAACAAATCAGGTTTGAAAAGATAGAAAGTGAAGCTGTTCTGTCCTACAACAGTTTAAAGTATTCTGTCTGTATATATCTAAGAAAAACAAAGAACATTTTTACTCCACTTTAACCAATGAATGTCTGTGTGTTGTGTTGAAAAATTTAGCTTTTCCACTATAGGGTGAGAATTAGGATGGCATTTGGTGTGAAAAGTCGTGGTGTGAAAGTCTGGATGTGAAAATCTTGGAGAGAAAGGACAGTAAAAGCTGGCACATCAAAAAGTGTAAGTTTTTGAAATGTCAGCAGAGTAAATGCGTGAATGATTAACTAACTCATAGTGTAATATGGTTAACTCATCATATATGTGTGTTTAGACTCTTTTTTTTTTTCACATTTTCATTTTGAAAATAGAAGAAAAATTATGACGAAGACCTGACTTTATGTTCAACAAACATTAAAGCATAAATAAATCCTGAATCTTTGTAATCATCTATAGGTCTACTCATTAGACACAGCTACATGGCTTAGTTTTTGACAAATAATTTTGTTTCACCATTCAAATCTGCAATCTAAAGCACATGACGTTGTGTCCAGGAGTGTTATTCCACTATATCTGTTTTGAAAAAATGTAGTTCTTTAAAACTTATACAAGGATATTGTGTGTGTTTCAAAGTGAACATTTCATTTTGTTCCATGATTATGAAACTTTCAGGAATGTGCATTGAACATGGATATTATTTTAATCAATTATCTGGTCGAAGAAAATTCTTTCTGGAAGGGTGTTTATTCTTGGGTTATACAAAATGGTTGATACACATGTATTTAAATTTTGATATCTTTTCTTTCTGTCTTTTATTTCTTCATCTCACCCCTTACCCCACGTCCAACATGTCTGGTTTTTTGTGGGTTTTTTTTTGGGGGGGAGGGGGGGTATATAGTTTTGGATATTGTTGTTTAGTGTGTTAACTAAGGCAACAGTCAGTATTTTTTTCACATCGAAATGTCAGTTTTGTCAAGAATAAATTTAGTATGAAAAGCATAATGGACAGTATATAGCATTTCATGTCGTCTGCAAAATTAGTCCTGTGTCTTGTACAAGTATAAGGACAACACCGATCAATTGACATAATATCTTATCTTTCTTAAATCTGAAATCCTTCCGCACCATCATTAATTACATAGGACCGTCACAATCTTCTTCCATTTTGATCTTCTTTGTGCTGTCTCAACCAGAGACATAACATAATATGCACTAAATAAACTTTTTTTTCTCCTGTACAGAAATTGTCTATAACCATTGCCAGTTTGGATGTGCTGTTTCATTATAATGTATTACTTGTTATTTTGAACAATGTAAACTACCCATTATCTATATCTGTGGTAAAATAAACATTTCATGTTTTTTTGTGGACAAAAGAAGTCTGTGATCAAATATTTTCATCCCAAAGCTGCCATACTGGCATCCATAATGTGTACATAAATCTCAGTGAATTCAGTGTAACCAATAAATCATGGTAAAAGCACCCAGATTTTTAGTGTTGTACACCAGGTAAACTTACAGCCTCTTTACATTTTCGAAGCGAAAACATACGCCTTGAATTTGACAGTTTAGGCCGACTGTACTTCCTACCCATAGTCAGTTGTTACCTCCAAATGGTCACCTTATGCGCACATAATTTGACTTGTTTATTAATTGATAAAGGCTAAGCAAGGGAGGGAAACTATTATCATGTGCCATAATTAGCAGAATGGCAAGTTGGAATACAGTCCTAGAATTATAAATACTAACTCCCTTGCAAAGGTCCTTGCTTGAAATGTGTCTATACCCCACAATGTGATGCTCAATGTATCAAGTTTATATCTCAGGAAATGATCTATTCAAAATCCGTAAGAGCTTAGAGAAATTCACTGCGGAGGTACATTTTTGTCAAGTGGTAATTCACAAAACCTTGTATAACACTATTGTATGCATGTCAGTACTGCTATATGTTTATATGTGCCTACAAGAAGAAGCAAATTTTATGTACCATTCACAAGAAAAAAATCATTTTACCTTACATGGTTTACAGCATTGCTCAGGTACAGCATGTGCTGATGAGTTTGAAGAAAATAAAGCAGTTCATTGAAATGTTTCGTTCAGTGATATCATTCTGTTTGTTTGAGCATAAAACTATTTTCTTGTTTGTTTGTTTGTTTGTTTTTTCTCAAATCCTGACTCTGCCTTGGTCTCATTATGAAACCTTGGGGGAGCAGAATACAAACAGACATTTGCAATTCTTGTACCATAATTATTGTACCTCTGATTATCTTATTTTTGAAGTAATTTTTAACTCAGCTTGAATTCCTTAATGTTGACTGACTTTAAGAAAGATGTTAATTAATTCTTGACAACTTAAAACAGAGGAGATGATTGACCTGTCTCCACTAGAGGGAGCCAAACATTTGTCGTAGCAAAAAAAAAAAAAAAGAATTATCAACAAAAGACAAAATGAGATATTCCTGTCTATTTGTCTGTCAGTTGATCAATCAATTCAACCATTGATCTCCTTTTAACTGCCCATCCATCCATTCACCTGTCCATCTGCCTATCCATACTTTGACTCATCCATTTTTTGTCCATCCATCCATCTGTCCATCCATTCACTCATCCATTCGCCCATCTATATTTTGATCCATCCATTTTTTCATCCATCTGTCCATCATTCCATCCAACGATCCATTTGTTCTTCCATCAATTTGTCCTGCCATCCATCTTTTCATCATCCACTCATATATCCATCCATCCATTTATCATCCGTTTGGGATTTTGTCCATCAATCCATTCATTCATCCATCAATTTGTCTGCCCATCTATTCATCCGTCAATTCATCATCCATCCGTTCACCCATTTATCCATTCATCAGCCATTTGTCCATCCATCCATCTATTCATCCATCAATTTGTCTGCCCATCCACCCATCCATCTATTCATCCATCAATTCATCATCCATCTGTTCACTCATTTATCCATTCATCCATCATTCATTTGTCCATCCAGCCATCTATCCATCCATCCATTCACTCATCCATCCAGCCAGGTAGCCATCCAGTCATCTATCCATTCATCCATTCACTCATCCATCCAGCCAAGTAGACATCCAGCCATCTATCCATCCATCCATTCACTCATCCATCCAGCCAAGTAGACATCCAGCCATCTATCCATTCAACCATCCATCGTTCCAATTAATAATCAATGGCACTCAGTGATATGGTTGAGCATAATAGTATGTTTGGTACTGTTTTTAGCACTCTGTTCAAACATCAAGTCTAGAGCAATTCCACCTCACACAAATAACGCTGGTCTATCATGTAATCGCTGTCATAACGAATGATGTTCATGGCCACATTGTAACCATTGTTGCCGCGTCGCTGAATCGTTAGACAACTTGGCAAGTTAGTGACGCGACATGGCCGATTGTTATGCCAGATGAAATGTTCCTCAAATTTATTTTTCAATCAACTACATTTAACAGTAATATACAAGCACTCACTCAACCTATTAAAATCCTATTCACAGTCAACTTTACTTAAATAGTTATTGTTTTATATACACCTAAATAAATCCAAGTCTAAAATAGTACGTCCTTTGAGATAGTTTGAACAGGGATTTCTAGAAAATAGTAGTAATGACCAGACGTAATGAATGGATTGGATGAACCATAAAAATGTATGTAATACGCAAAAACAAACAAACAAAACAAAAACAACAAACAAGCAAACAAAAAACATGATTAAAATAAAAGAAAAAAACAATGAAATTCCATGGATTTCTACCGTCGTTGCTACTATGTGAAATAAACGAGAATAAAATATTGAGGCATACAGAAATTCAAGACTACTAGTGCAAGAAAAGAGGAAATGAAAGTCTGAGTAGGAAAAGATAGTGAACACAATTTATTACAAAATGCTTTATAGACAGACAGTAACAGATACAGGGCAATAGATGAGCATGAAGCAAGATAGAACTGTTGTGGATATAAGCTATTGTAGGTTTAGATTTACACTCACTGAGAGACTGCATTTTCTCTTGGCACTTGAGAGTGAGAAACAGCACTGCTTTTGATAGTTTCTGTCGACCTGTGGTCTGATTTCCATGCACGTAACGGTCATTAAAGATTCTCTCATGGTGAAGGAATATAGTTGAGCAAAACACTTTGCACACTTTTTGGTTCTGTCTTTTTATTTCGAACAGCAAATATTGTTAGATTTTGTTCTGAACTATTATTTCAAACATTTTCATGATCAAAGGTGGAATCGCTTTTTAAGGGGGGGGGCGTCCTGGAGGTGATTTTTTTAATTATGAAAGTTAGGTTATTTTAACCTTTTCCATCGTATTCAGCATGTTCAAATTAGAAGAAAAAAAAATTGACTTGTTCATACGGTTGCCATGGCAGCGCCGCTGTATTGGATTTTGGCATCCCTAAATAGACGGATTTAAAAATCTATCTCCTCCGCTGAATTCAAACTAAACTTGATAAAACTTTCTGAATATATTGTTTGATATAATATCTAAAAGGTTAGCCTTTTTTATTATGTTACTTGCAATAGGAAATTTTCTATAAATTTTTGAAAATGCCATATAGCGAAAATTCACATTTCGCCATTTTTTCAAACTAAAAACCCAATTTTCTCTAAAACGTACCGACCGAATTCAACTCGTAATTTTTGAGTTTTTGTGGTGACAATGATGCATACCAAATTTGGTTTGAATCAGTTTGGAAACAAAAAAGGAGACTGAAAACTGTCAAAAAACCAGGTTTTGACAAAAACGCGCTTAAAGTTTTTTTCTTAGCAATAAAAAAAAAAAAAAAATGACATGAAACATTTTCTGTTCGGCTTTCAGCTTCAGAACAGCCTTTTTTACAAATTAGCCCGCTTTTTATGATCTCTGGGTCTCTTGTTGCCATTTTTTTGCTCTCTGGGCGTATTTTTTTTATCGAATTTTGCTACCTAACCCCCATCTTCATATGAACCACTTTTGGGTTTTTGAGGGCTCTGTGTGTCCCTTATATCATTTCTGAGTGCAAACCAAGAGTGTTTTGACATTTAATATGAATATATACTCGACAACTGAACTGTTAGTAGCAGAAAGAAAGTAAAACTCCATGTTTATAGGACGAGGAAAGTCATTTTAGAACACTTCCATTAATAATTTGCATAATCAGCAGTTTTTCTCGCGACATAGTGTCTATCCCTGGCACTGGAACTTCTGATATTGCTAGGAGAGGTGATATTCAAGTGCTTTCTGCACCCTCTGCCTGTATATAATCAAATCGCGATGATCTACGGCCTCATTTAGCAGCCAGGTGGAGCCAACTCCTGATTGACAATACTTTACTAGGTCTACCGTTGAATGATCATTGGTTAAACATGTTAGAATTCACTTAGCAACTTTTTGATACCATTTTTCCACGCAGAAAAGACAGTACTTTTAAGGGAAAACAAAAGCGCAAAATCGTATTTTTGGAGCAAACAGGACGCCCCTCCCCCCACCCTTAAGATTATAATAGAAAACCATGTAAGTACTGAAAATAAAATTGCCTTATACGAAAGACCTGGTACACAAGAAAAAATGGCTACTCCTAGTAAACCTATTTTTTGGCGATGATAACAACGCTCTGACGTGTTCAATGTTTTTGGAAAGAAAGAAAAAAAAACCCTCATATGCTCATATATAGCAAACGCTTAGATGTTTTTTTCATCAATGATACATAATTTATGACCCATCCCATAATTTCAGAATTTCCCTAGGCACTAATACAGTACTGAATACACAATCTGTACTAGATGACCTAATATCTCTCTGATTTGAGACATAATCATGTCAATATCTTTCTGAGAGAGCAAACTTAGTGCCTTGATATGAATCACTTAACATCATTTCCGTGATAGATTAGCAGAAAACAGGCGTCCTGGTTTCTGTATCTTCACATTGTAGTGAAACGTTAGAGATGAGAGCATTTCTATTATGTCAAAGTTTTGTTGTTGTTGTTGTTGTTGTTCAGGAGAAAAAGAGCTTAACCATAATGACACAGTTTTGTAGTGCTGATCCCCACCTCCACACTCTTTAGCGGTTTTTCCACCTTCAGAGCGTTCTGGCTGTCTGTTGCAAAGTCATTTCAGGCTTCTCATGGCCGTCATCAGCTGTCTATGTTGTCGTATTTTCGCCCCACTTAACCTTTCCTCTAATCTTCTCCGCGTATTGATTGTGGCTCGTGTTTCCTCCACTTCATCTAAAGCGTGTTGTCAGTGTGTGTCTGCCAGCCTCTTGTCCCGCATTTCTTAGCTAATGCCGTGTTGTTCAGGATGAAATACAGCTTGTTCTCTAAAACATTGGAATTATCCATCTATGTATCCATTCATCCATCAGTCCATCCATCCGTCCTCCCCCCCCCGTCCGTCCTTCTACTCACCCACCCATTTATATCCATCCATCCATCCATCCATCCACCATCCATCCATCCATCCATCCATCCATCCATCGAAAAGTAATTCTAGGTTATGATAATGAAAATGCACAACCTGTAATTATCTGCTAACTCAATTTTTACCATGCTGTAAGCTTGCAGTTTTCCCAACAAAACTGAGAAAAGTCCAGGACAGACAAACAAGCCATTATGATGATAGGTTTTAGAAACGTTCCTCAGTAAATGAAGTCTGTGATCTGACATGGAAAAACGGCTCTCATGAAGGTACTCATGGTGACAGACATGAAGAGATTTATCAGCTAAGGCTATGAAACACGAATATAAACACTTTGGTGATTAGAAGCCTGATTAATGAAAATAAGCGTTTATTTGTTTAGGCGATTTTGATGGAGAATAGATTTGATCAGCCATAGTCTCGTGGTGTACATAGTCTATGTTTTTGTTTGGAAGTATTTGTTTCAATTATTGATAGTTTGGCAAATGTTAATCTGAATGTGTTAAGGATTTGAGTATAATGGGACTATCCGGCTCACGGATGCATGTAGCTTAACAAAAACTCTACAGCTTCTTCAATCCTTTGACCTCTGTCCATGTCCAATGACATTGGAATGTCTTTGACAATGAGATCACCAGCCTTCTCCAACCTTCTACGTCTTCCATTGCTCTTTAGAATCAGTAAATCTCATTTCTGTCCATTCTATGATTGTGTCTACCCATTAAATTTTTAATGTCTGTCTACCCATCTTCTCTTTTCTTGTCTGTGGCTGCCGTTGCCTGTGCTTTGTATGATGTTCTTTTCTCAACCGTAGATGCCCCAGCTTAAATGTAAATATCGGCCCATTGAAGATAAGGAGTAATGGGGTAGAGACCCAGACGTCTTTTGTTGGTGTTGCCAGCAGAAATCTACAGGAAACAGAGGGACCGGCCATAGATTGTCAGAAAGAGCAGTCTGAACACCGATATGAGGCGGAGCAATTATTGTTGGAATGAATAGGTCTATATGTCTAAAAATCAGTGGAGGGGATTTTTTGTTTTTGTTCTGTATCACGTATGCGGCGTTTCAATCCTAAAAAAAGTATGATTATCTTGACTTTAAGTGAGCGGCCAGTCTAGAGAGAAAATCGTGAGCTCAGTTCTATGTTGCCCTATCTCCATATTTCACATTTTGAGAAAATTGCTGTTATATGTTCAGCAACTGTTTTTGTACATAGGAGATAGGACAAAATGATTTTCAAAATATACCTGTCTGGGCAAGTGATCGGTGAAATGACTCCAGTATATGGTAGATTTACTATCCCTTTTTCACATGACATACAATATCTCCAAATCGACCAAAATGGAGATAGGATAACAAAGAACTGAGCTAGCGATCTGTTTTGCTCACACTGTACAAAGTTTGGACAACGCTTGTGCTATGCATACAATGCAGAATCGACATAACCTACAACACTAACAAAAACATTAAAATGACACAATTTAAACACCACTATACAATCCTTACATAAAGTTTGAAATAACAAAGAAAATGTAACATTTCTAGCAGGAATATATCAATCATCATGCTGCGTTGTTAAGGGCCTTTTTACACAATGTTTAAACATTTTAATGTGCATCAAGTCATATATTTACAATTAAGAAAAACAAAAAACAAAAACAAAAAAAAAAAAAAAGGAAAGAAAGAAAGAAAGAATAATAATTTTTTTGTGGCGTTTACAAAATCCTATGGCACATCTTCAGTGTGGAGAATTCAAATTGTCAGTCCGCTTATTTATACAAAAAAATAAAAAAATAAAACAATTTTAAAGAAAAATAAATAGTGAAAAAACACAAGCTAAAGGGTTTTTTTTTTTTTTATCATGCAAGCTTTCTCTTGAATAAATCAAGGCATTCCATCGAAATCTGTAATAATTACACTGGCAAATACTTTAGTGAAAAGTCTTCCTTCGTTCTGACAGCTAGGAAATTTGGATTTAATGTCACAATGTTCATTGTTAAACTTTAATCTTCACAAAACTCTCAGAGTAAAAATGAATGTGAAAAATATCCTGGTGAAGAGGCTGAAGACTCGCAACAAAAGGCTTGTGTGTGTGCAGAGAAACTTTGTGCATATTAGGCAAAAAAAAAAAAAAAACAATGTTGAAAGAAGCTTAACTTTCCATGAAGACAATTCACGGAAAACAGTGTGGGACATGGATTTTAAAATATAAAATAATGTTGTCTTGTACTCAAATATTTTCACAGCCAGAGGGTGAACACTAAAATAAAGCAAACCCAAAGTGCAAACAAAAACAATATCAGCTATACAAACTGGCAAATCGCAAATCTCAACATAAAACCTGGCCTCTTCATTCATCTCTCCCTCTGTGTTTTTTTTAGCACAAATCCTGGCTCATTCTTTCTCTCTCTTTCTCTCTCTCACTCACACATAACTCTCTCTCTCTCTCAGAAAGCTGAGCCTGAACTTTACATTGTCTTTAATAATGACATTCATTTCATCATTATTTTCACTCTGTGGGTTTGATATCTTCTAATGTCTCTCTTCCCCCCCCTCTCTCTCTCTCTCTCTCTCTCAGCAACTGAAACATGCTCATCCTCAGTAAAGACATTCAATGCACCATCACATTCTCCCTGTGTATTACATGTTCCTGTATCAGCTCCTTCATTCTGTTCCCTCCAGCAGCCCCAGCTGGCTTGCTATTCCTTTGTCAGCACTGCATTCTGTCATTCTGTCTGCTGTCTCCTCACTGGTCTCTTGCGCTTTCCATGCTATATATTCCTAAGCCATCACCTAATTCCTGGTCACAAGATGATGGCAGCGATTACGTTTCTATCATTGTGTAGCATCTCAGACAGCATGGACTGTTCCATTCTGGTGTGTAGGGGTGGGAGCTGTTGTGGAATTGGGGACAGCACCAAAGTGATAGTCCTGGGGAAAAGAAGACAAGAAAAGACAACAAGAAAATGGATAAAAAGAGGTACGATATGATGATTAGTTGAAATAAGGCAAGCTAATACAATAAGATAACATGGTAATGTAAGAGAAGATACCGTGACAACTCACACAGTTAAACGAACGAAGCCTTGGTTACAATCATATGACCACTGTGGATGTCCATCAACACTTATAGAACAAAAAAACACACAAAATAACCATGTCTTATGTGTCTAACCAGCTCTCACATTGTTTTATCAAGTATTACCTGTGTAACCAAGTCTTAAATATCTAACCAAGTCTTATCAGTCTAACCAAGCTTTATACACTGTATATCTAATCAAGTCTTACAAATATCTAATCAAGTCTTACCTGTCTAACCAAGTCTGATATATCTAATCAAGTCTTACCTGTCTAACCAAGTCTAAAATATCTAATCAAGTCTTACCTGTCTAACCAAGTCTAAAATATCTAATCAAGTCTTACCTATATCTAATCAAGTGTTACCTGTCTGAGTCTGATATATCTAATCAAGTCTTACCTATATCTAATCATCTTACCTGTCTAACCAAGTCTATAATATCTAATTAAGTCTTACCTTTTAACCAAGTCTTCAACATCAAACAAGTCTTACCAGTCTGGCTAAATCATTTTATCTAAACAATTTTCTCCTGTCTAATCAAGTCTTAACTAACCAGGCCTTAACAGTTTAACAAAGTCTTAAATGATCCTACAAAGTCTTACCTGTCTGACAACAGAAGTATTGCTGATCTCCACCTTCGGAAGGTGAAGGGTGATTCTCTTGAATTCTCTGTAGTAGGTGAGGGCAAAGGTCACAATGGATGCTGCCGTTAGCCACTCGGACACAGTGGAGACCAAGTACACTCCGCGTAACTTGTCCTGTGGAGAGCAGTGATAGTAAAATAATAATAATAATAATAATAATAGGCCTAATAATAATAATAATAATAATAGTGAATACATTTTAAAAATTGCAGAATTAAACGTCATGTTTGAATTTTGTTGACTTTTTTTCTTTTTATGTTTGAAAACTACAAGTACACATGACTCATGCCCATAAGTGCAAAAGTAGAACTAACCAGCGTCATCTTTAGATGAAGTTGAAGGCTAAGAAAAAAAAAAAAAGATGTAGAAAGAAACCATTTCAACACTTGACACTTTTTTTCCCCACATACCGAATATTCAAAACTAGTCTTGGGATAGTGATTTGTGGTTGAGAAAAAGGAAATATAATATGAGGGGGAGCACAGTGGTTCTGTGGTTTGGCATCTGCTCATGGAGAAGACAGGCTGTGATTGATTCACGGGGGATGGAAGGACACCAAGATCGAAAACCCGCAGTTTTTCAGTGACTCAACGGTCCCCTGGCTTTCTATGGGAAGGGAGGCCTGATGTCTAACCTTTATGAACAAGGGGCAATATACGCTCGTATTTCAGAGGTCCCGTATGTAGTTTTCGCGTGTTTAAAGAATCCTTGACAGTTTAAAATCAAAATCAAAAGAAGAATAGGCTGAGTGTCACTGTCTGGGCAAAATTTCCAAATTCCAAATTTCTACCCACAAAAATTTCTCAGCAAAAATTGGCAACTTCTAAAA
>JBCAUA010274545.1:5288-19915 GCA_038406235.1 Peronia verruculata | reverse complement strand
ACAAACACACAACATATTTGCCACCAGTGAAATCTTTGCAGTGATCTCTGTTATTCAGATTCGTGCAGTACATTTATCTTGCAAATGCATATTACGTTATTTATGCCAGTGCAATAGCTCACCATAATTTCCATGGTTATAATTATTTTGTCTAGGCTAATAGTTTAGAGCGCACTATAATAATTCATAAGGGGGGGGGGCAGTTGTTCAGAGATTTACTCCATAATTTTATTGTTTCTATTATTTTATGTTAGTGTGTGTTTACTGATATTTTGTCCCTTGTTGATTCAATCTTCGCCATCACATATAAATTATTGACGATGGGGGGTGACCTGTTGCCGCGGCTGAATTTAGTGAGACTTTTATAAATCCTCAGGCCTATGTATCTTTGTTACATCACGCCACTAAAATAATTTTTTTTGACTTTTACTCGATCT
This sequence comes from Peronia verruculata, assembly GCA_038406235.1. Taxonomy (NCBI): domain Eukaryota; kingdom Metazoa; phylum Mollusca; class Gastropoda; order Systellommatophora; family Onchidiidae; genus Peronia; species Peronia verruculata. The sequence goes on along the minus strand of JBCAUA010274545.1, from coordinate 19,478 downwards.
ATTTCAGCAAATTAAACTTTGAAATGCATTTCCAGATTGTTATAGAAGGGCTTTGTGAAGAGAAAAAAATGCGTTAAAAATTCGTTCACTGTTGAAAAACACGTGATTTCTCAGGTTTGCTAAGTTTGACGAGCGCCTGATTTAATCGTGTCGCGTCTCATATATTATTATGTATATGTTTTTTGTTTTTTTTTAAATTATCACCCTTTTACCCTGCTCCCGTCTTGCCTAACAGTGCCATAGTTGTTATCCATTTCGTTGAATATAATAATCATAACATCATGGCATTGCAGATGGACTGCAATAAAGTGGCATTAGTAGTAATTTTAATAGTCGAAGAATTGGTAATAATACGAGTAATAGTGGTAACGTTGTTACAGTGACAGTAATAGTAGTTGCTGGTACAGCAATAGCAAGCTTTGAAGTAGTGGTGGTAGTTGTGGTATTGTTAATGAAGGTAGAAATACTGACAGGCGGAGGGGTTGGAATGGTAGAGGTAATAAGAATAACATGATGACACATCATTTAAATCTGCCAAAATCTGCTTTGCACACTGCTCCAAGTATCTTTACATAAATAAAGTTATGGCGGTGCAAGCAATAGGAGATCGTTGTGCTCGGTCCTATTACTTCCCTTTACCAGACAAATGAGGGATTGAACAAGCAGTGTAAAGAGGGGGGAAAATCACTTTTGCGCCCTTTTCTTGAAACATACACCAAGAGTTTTTTTTGTTTGTTTGTTTGTTTTGTTTTGTTTTTAAATTATGATGTAAAGAAAAATGTTTTCTTCTTATTGTTATAATTTAATCATTTTTTATTATTCTTTTTTTTTTTTTTTCGATCAATCTTTCAGATGGCAAGCAGTAAAATGATTTTTTCTTCTTTACACTGCTTGCTAAATCCTCTTTTGTCTGACGAAGGGAAGTAATAGGACCGGTCAAAATGGTCTCCCTTTACACAAGTCCCTCTTTTGGAAAGGGCAGATAATCTACGAAACGATCTCCGTTCTCAAACCAGACATGAACTTTCGTAATATATTGATCAGAACTAAATGTACACCAGCTGAAACATATACTTTTCTACAACAATTTTTAGGCTGTACGGTCGTCTCAGCGACACCTTATTAAAGAGATCCTCGGGAGACACACACCATATATAATTATGATCAATAATGAAGATATGTATATATCGCATGAGTAAAGTTCCCGGGGCATTATTTATCCTCCCTTTTTTTGTTTGATAAGCAAGCAATAAATTATGAATGGAGGATTTCTTATGACGATTCTAAGTCTGAGAGAGAGAGAGTGTGTGTCCTCAATATTCGTGGATTACAGTCACTGAAAATATTATGGAGAGCTATGATTCCACTCTGTGTCCCACCCGGGGCCCGGGTTATATAAATAAGTTTTTTGTTCCCACCTGCAGGTGGTGAAACCCGCCACCAGTGGAATATCTTTCAAGGAATGCCACTCTCAACGTTCTAGGGATGACATCCCTTCTTTCTCTCCTTTCTCCTGTCTTCTGTCCAGCTCTTTTTTGTCTCGTCTTTATGAAATGTAAAAGTATCTTACCATGTTTGGCACAATATAGCCGTGATCGTGCTGATGTGCAGTTAAACCCCAACACTAATCAAAGAAACCCACCTTGTAATAAACTAGAATACTCCGAAAAAGGTGGACGTTTATGGCATGTAAAAACTAATTGTAAGTATTCAGAACTTCATCTGGAATCGGCGGCAGGTATATCAAGTTGTGGCAATGTCACTTGAGTCTGCCTTGATCTGGTGCTATCACTGATAGTTTTGTTCCCATGTAAGTCTGAATGTATTACACATACATTATTACTGTGCAAGTGTCTGTCTTGAGTCTGCCTTGATATGGTGCTATCACTGATAGTTTTGTCCCCATGTAAGTCTGAATGTATTACACATACATTATTACTGTGCAAGTGTCTGTCTTGAGTCTGTCGTGATCTGGTGCTATCACTGATAGTTTTGTTCCCATGTAAGCCTGAATGTATTACACATACATTATTACTGTGCAGTGTCTCATAGTGTGAACAGCATTTCTTTTGGAGACAAATGAAGTTGATCACAATCTCCACATGCGTTATTACTGTGCCTCATCAAATAGGGTGAGCAGAATTTCTTTTGGAGACAACTAAAGTTGATCCTATCTATCTTATTTTTATCTTGTTGTAAAATTCTTTCCGTGCCCGTGGACATTCACAACTGGAGAAGAAAAAACAAACCCAAAGAGGAATGAAATCTTTCTGCTAAATTCAATTTTTTTCAATGTTGGAGCTTCGAGTTTTGAATCTGTGCCCATTTGTGGTTATATAGCAGAAGCAGGAGATCAAACGTATTCTAAGGGTCTCATCTTTGTAATTGCATAGAAGAAGAAGAAGAAGAAGAAGAAGAAGAAGAAGAGAGAAGTAAGAAGGAGACAACAGCACGATGTTTGATGACTTATTTTCATCTGCAAATTAGAAGCTGTAACATTCTAATACTTCAAAAATTGTGCTTTTCTATTAACTTTCTTAAATTGAACATCTCTCGTGGTCAACGAGCGAGACAATTTATAAAAAAATGTCATATATTGCTGATCTTCTTTATTGCTCTGAAGAAGAGCGACCACAATGCTAAATAATATGGTGCTCTTTCAGCGTATTCTGCTGAATAACATATTAAGAAACACATGACAATTTGAGAGCCTGTAATGTATGAAGTTAGTTAACGGTTGACACACACACACAAAAAAAAAAATGTATGAAGTTAGTTAACGGTTGACAATCTGTCTTGAATTTCAAGATATTGACCTAAAATGGTGATAATTAGATTCATATAAAAATAAAATTCTGATAATAACGATTGGCCTGACGAAGAGCCAGTGAGGTTGTAAATTTGGCTAGTGATACTTTGTTCAACGACAAGTTCTCCATATTTTTGTTGGTCTGTTTGTTCTTATTAATTTATTAATGTACTTGGTTTATACGTCGTCTTGGATTTTAAGGCATTTTCATAAAATACATCAGTTCTTTGCATATATTATTGGCTTTTTTCTAAACACAATTGTTTGATTAGCTGATGGTTGGACAGCCTTATTATCTATATTATAAAATTGCAAGAAAACCCACAATAAGCTTATGAACTCGCGAACTACTGAATGGATCCACCTAAAATTTGGCACTCAACATTGTTGCATATGGATCAGTGTTTTTATGTACATACCCCCCCCCCTCTAAAAAAAAAAAAGCTTGTTATCCTTGACGTTATTCTAAAAATGCGATAGTAATTGAATACTAAAATCGCGAGGCTGCGTGATCTGAACTGTACGTTCGATAGTATTACGGGTTCAAAAACACGTTTTCTTTGAAAAATATTCCGTTTAATTAATCAGAATATCAACACCGAGGTGCACACGCTTTGCCATCTACTAACGCTAATGTGCACGGCGATTATTATTTAAATGATCTCTCACGGAGGCCGTGAGTTCTCTTCTAGTATTTTATAAAATAAGTAAAATAATGAAACGATGATGATGGCTAAGACAGCGATGTTGGTGATAAGAAGATGATGAAGAGAAAGAGGGAAATTAAGAGGAAGAAGAAGCTGAAGAAGAAGAATGAGAAGAAGAAGAGAACTGCTTACTTCCAATGAAACAAATTAGTAGGATCAATTGATGCGATGTTTATAAGCATAACCCTGTCCCTTGTTCCGCCACCGTGTTTGAAGATCTTCGTGACGTCCTCTTAGAGTGGGACTTTTCCCGAGTTCTGTCAATATTATGAAAGAAAGAAGAAAAAGTTCTCGGACAAGAGAGGCAGGAAATTATTACGGAGGGGAGGGAGGGGCGGGGGGGGGGAGGGAAGGATGGAAAGATTTGAGGGGTGAGGGATAGAGTAATGGGGTGAAGAATAGAGAACGTTGTGTCGAAGATGGACGGATGGAGCATAGAGTAACAGGGTGGGGGTGGGGGTAACGGTGGGAAAAGGGTGGAGCTGTGAAGACTGACGAATAGAAAGATGGGTGGAGGTAGAATGAGACGATAGGAAGGCGGAAAAGGGTTAAAAAAGGAGTGATAGATAGAACTGGTGGATGGGAAGGATGGATGGGAAAGAGAGTTGTGATAGAAAGATAATAATGTCGGGAGGGAGGAGGCAGGTGGAGAGCGTAACTGGGGGAGGAATATAGCATGGGAGGAAGGGTAGGAGGGGCTTGAAAGATGAAGTGTAGAGTGACAGAGTGATCGATAGCTAGATAGAGAATAGAAGGAGGGAGGGAGGATGAGAGCATTGCAAGATGGCGAGAAGTTGAAGATGGAAAGATGAGGCAGAGAGTGAAGGAATGACAGCCAGAGGATGAAATGATGAATGAGGATGAGGTGAGTGGGAATGGGATGATTTGGGTTGAGGTGGACGTGGGGAGTTCGAGTAACAGAATGAAGGATAGAGAATGGAAGGATGGAGCGCAGAATAACGGGATGGGATCCAGAAAATGGGAAGGTGGATCACGGAGAAATATTGGGGATGGAAGGATGGGGTGCACATTAATGGGGGCAAAGGATAAAAGAAGGAATGATGGAAGGAGAAGGAAAACGTCGCAGAGTAGGGACAGTGATGACAGAGCAGCGTCACAGACAGAGGCAGGCAACGACATTATCGGATAATCGAGCAGGGCAGGAATAGGGAGATCGACAAGATCAAACACAATGCTGATCTGCTGGCCTCTTTTCTCTCTTGTCCCCCCCCCCCTCTCTCTCTCTCTCTCTTTCTCTCTCTCTCTCTCTCTCTTTCTCTTTCTTTCTCTCCGTTCCCGTCCCCTTCTGTTTAGTACATCGTCCGTTTTATAAAAATTTGTTTTATTTAATTTCAAGTACAGATCATGTCGAGTCTGGGTCTTTGTGCTAACGATAAGGCCCTAATTACTAGACTGTATATTTCAACAATAGTAACATAATATGTATATTAAGTGTGATGCTTGCCTGAATCTTCATTTTATGCATTTTATCGCTTCTATTACATCGCTCTTCTTCTTCTTCCTCTTCTTCTTTATGCAGAGTTTTTTAAACTTTTATAGTTGATACCCATTTCAGGCCCTGTCTTGCTGTATTATTTTTTTTTTTCGTTAGTTTCTTTGTTGTTTACCGTGTCATAATTGCTTTATAAAAGTATCTGTAACGTGGATCGTGTCCCATGACGACATTCACTTTATATCTCTTTATCTTTCTTGTTAAATCATTTTAGGGTGAGTAGGTTACCTCATTGGCTGACTGGACGATTTACTTCACTACTAAGTTACTTATCCACTTACCTACATTCTTTTTTGTTTACTAATTTATAATGTTTACATTGAAGCACTAGATAGTTGAATAATTGACTAAATGTATTACTTATTGACTCGTTTACTTACGTAGGTAATAACTTACTTACTTACTTGTTTACTTACTAAGATTTACACATGTCTCTCTCATCCCACTTCCTTGTAAGTATGATACGTTGAAGTGGTTAATCACGTCTCTTAATTACTGTTCAAAATCAGAACTCTTGTATCTGCTTGGCAGTTGAAACGCTCCGTATACAAATGTCAACTTTTCGAGCATTTGATGCAGGAAAGTTCTGTAGGCAAGCGTGTGGCAATGGTGGCTTTTGAGAACATGGGAATAAAAATAAAATCCACCCTACCAACACCAAACTAACGTGAGTCTAGGGAGAAGAACGGACCGGCTGGAGGGAGAGAGCGGGGGGAAAGGAAAGAGTTGTAAGAGATGATCGTAGTAGTGGTTTAAAGTACGGCCCAGTTTTTGAAGTTCTGACTTCCAATAGCAATTTACATGGTAATTGTGTTCTGCAATCTTGGCCATAGACGACTCATTTTCTCTCGTGGTTTCGTAGATGGATAACCCACTCTCAAGTCTAATAAACAAAGCCTCTCTCTGATGTCAGCGTAGTGTCATACAAAGGCTAGGAAGTCAGTAATAACGTTGTCAGCTCTCGGAGAGTCAAAGAGATCAAGAGTCTATCGAGACGGCAAAGTTGTACTAGAGAACTAAAGCACTGCAGCTTTGGTACTATGTATTGGACCAGAGAGAGTAAAAACGCTGATTTTTATTATTGCTATTATGATAATTATTGTACTACTGTTATTTAGTTATGTCCGTAGACACGCGTAACGTATAGCACAGATGATAAATCCTTTGGCTGCCAGAAATGCGTTTCCTGCAACCTGAAGACATTTCGATGATAAGATGAAATAAAATGTTGACTACAAGAAATAATTTCATAGGAATCTGAAAAAAAATGTTTAACTTTAGGATCTGCCCTTTTCATCGGTTCAAAAGAGGACTAAAAAAAAGGGGGGGGGGGGGGAGAGACAAATTTCACTCCGCATTGAATAGGTGGCCATGGCTATGAACTAAACCCAGTTAGTAAATATTGCTGAAGAAGACAGAAAGAAGGAAAAGGCAGAAAGAAAGAGGGAAAGAAAGAAAGAAAGAAAGCAAGTTTGTAAATATTGCTGAAGAAGACTGAAAGAAGGAAAAGGCAGAAAGAAAAAAAGAAAGAAAGAAGGAAAGAAAGAAAGAAAGAAAGAAGGAAAGAAAGAAGGAAAGAAAGAAAGAAAGAAAGAAAGAAAGAAAGAAAGGAAGGAAGAAAGAAAGAAAGAAAGAAAAAAAGAAAGAAAGAAAGAAAGAAAGAAAGAAAGAAAGAAAGAAAGAAAGAAGCTTGCGCACACGACTTAAAGTTTATCTGTCTCAAATCTCTTGGCTCGCGAAGACATGCAACAGGGTATCATCGTTGATCTGCAGGCATAAATCTTAACCATTCTGACTGGGAACGATCCTAGCAATCCCCGTGATTGCCTGCATCACTTGCGACAACATTCGATACCTTTAAAAACAAGTAATGACAGACAAATAATCATTTTAAATAATGTTCACCTTCTATAAATTGGTTTCCTGGGCTATCTATGTTAATGTTTGTGTAGCATACTGTTTATTTGAATAGATTTATCTGTCCTTTTGGGGATGCCCCACCTTTTACGTATAAAAAGTAGCTCGTTTTCTATGTGGACTTTTTTTTTATAAAATCCACTGATGTCACCTAATTGCTTCTTAAAATGGCAACAATTGGGGCCATTAATTAATTAACCCCTTTAGGATGAAAAATTTCTGGCATGAAAAGTGGAAGAATAAAGACAGAAAGAGTCAACCGTGGACCTGTCCTTTGGCCGATATCCCATGTAATATCCCCAAAACGAAGTGCTTGAGCTTACGACCGCACCTGGTAATCCCTATGCTAGATCTCTATGGTGTCCGTTTCTGTGATACATACATGGCTGGTTACATCAAAGGAAAATCACTGGTTCGCTAAATCCGTGTAATCAAACTATTACACTCTCTTGTCTGGGATAACTGTAAACGTTATTTGTTGTTGTTGTTGTTATAGTTGTGTTGTTGTTGTTGTTATTGTTGTGTTGTTGTTAATATGGTGTATGTTGCACTGTTCTCAGTTAAAAATAGGTCCTATTTCTGGAACCTTTGTCCACAGAATTCCCCCGTTGTTGTAGCAACATCCACTGCTATATTTTGCATTACTTCAGATTACGAGTGGGACTGAAGTCTGAATAAAAGTTAAAGTAATGGTTTCCCTTATCTATGTGAATATTCTATTGTATCCTCTTGCCTCTCAGTAACTGTTACTCTCCTCGTTCTTGTTCTAGTTGTGATCCCAGATATACTAATAATCTATAATGTTCTAAATCAGTGGTCCCCAGCCTTTTCGTCGCGGAGGACAGTTCAACGTTTGACAATTTTACCGCGACCTGGCCGGGGGGTGGGGGTGGGGGTGGGGGGGGGGGAGCGCAGATATCGCTAAGTGGGTACGTGTTTTTGTACGTGTGTTAAAACATTTTATATCTTGAGTAAAAACACATTCCTGTGACCGTGATTCGCGTGACAAGTAGCGTAATAATAAAAGGAAAATAAAAAATCGTTAGACTCAGATAGTAAATAGAATGGAAATAATTAAATATTTCTTGTGCGGCCCGGGGGTTGGGGACCACTGCCCTAAATTACAGGTGCTAAACTGACAGTGCGTCATATCCGTGGAATCAATGTATCGTATATGCTTTTACCTCCAATTATTGCATTAACTGTTGTTGTTGTTGTTGTTTTCTTTGTAGTATTATTTTGGGAGACCAACTGCCGAAATTCACAGCCTGCTATTCCAAAGTCAAGTGGGTTTGCTGCCTAAGCATTACATTAAAGTTTCGACACATCCACGTAATAATTCCATTGCACATGCTTGCCTCCAATTGAAATTTTTCATTGTTGTTGTTTTATTACAAGTACTTAATATTGTTGTTGTTGCTGCTGTAATGCATAAGGCAGTAATTTTGTACTATTTTAAAGTACCGTACAAATGGATTTGGTCTCGAGGTCTCTGTTGTTGTCGTTTGTGTTGACAATTTTGTAGTGATAGTTATTGCTGGTGGTGTAAAGCCAAGTGTTGTAATTTGTACTGTTCCAAAGTACAAGTGTGCTGGACACCTGGGTCTCTATTGTTATACTTCCATTTTGTATTGTTGTGATTGCTGTTGTTAGTGTCATGCCAAGTGTTGTAATATACACTGTTCCAGATTACAATAGTCTGCTTGACACCCGGGTCTCTATTGTTGTATTTCCTTCTTGGTACTGTTGTGATTACTGTTGTTAATGTCATGCCAAGTTTTGTAATTTACACTGTTCCAGATTACAAGTGTGCTTGACACCCGGGTCTCTGTTGTTGTCTTTCCACCTTGGTACTGTTGTGATTGCTGCTGTTAATGTCAAGCCAAGTGTTGTAATTTACACTTTTCCAGATCACAAATGTGCTAGACACCTGAGTCTCTATTGTTGTATTTTTTCTTGATATTGCTGTGATTGCTGTTGTTAATGTAATGCCAAGTGTTGTAATTTACACTGGCCCAGATTAAAAGTGGGCCTGGTCTGTGAGTCTTAAAAACTATCCCTGGATGCTAGATAAGTTAGTAAATAGATCGGTACTTCTCTAATAACGAAAGAAAAAAAAATAGTCCAAAGTACAGTATCGATTTTCATACTCATTCTTGGACCTTTCTTAGGGCGAGTTTAGAGATATTTCTGCACTGGGTGTTTGTTTATGGATCTTATCGTTTTTCGAAAAGAATCCTAGAGGGAGAATGATAAAGAGTGTAACAAGTGTACTCAGTTTCACTGTTTTAGCATCTCTGGATTCTTTTCTGTTATCTCTGTCTGTATTGATTTAAAAATAAAAATAGTTTGGAGACAAAGCATTGCTGCTACTATTTACTAGCACTGTCACTGTTATACAACTACTTCTAAAGCCATACACGACCATTACTGTCACTACTTTTCCAACAACAGAAAATACTACTATTACTGCCACTTCTAAGACAAAAATAACTACAACTACTACTACTATTACAAATACCTTTACTATTACTACTATTACTAACTATTATTATTATGATGATGATCATCATTATCGATACTGTTATTCGACATGATAAGAATCCAAATTTGAAGTGATGAATTATTTCTAACTGGCTATTGCTAATAATTATATGACAAATTTGGGCAAATTTAGTCACCTCGATGGTGTTGATTCACAGTGAAACGAAAACCCAAACCCAACATTATAATGTCTCAAAAACAAGAACCCACATGGTATGTGATATAGGCTTAAGTTCCAGATGACCAGGGTGTCTTATCTGATGCACCTTTACGGAATCATCGTAGTTTGGGTTGCTTTTTTTTGTCTTGCGAAGTAGTGTCGATAATTCTGTCATATTATTTGCGGATGGTCTTCGTGCCTGCACCCATCATAGAGAAGACAGGAGCCCTACAAAGTTTGAGGATCTCCGACTTTAGACACTGGAGGTTGAAAGGCGTAAAGAAAATTGCAATTATCTAGAAAATCTCTGTATGTCTGTCTGTCTGTCTGTCTGACTCTCTCTCTCTCTTTCATTCACTCATTGTTTAACATTGTCACTCTCTTCGAAAAGGGTCATTCTTTACAGTGAAAACTATCGACGCTTTTAAGGATCAGTGGCCTATGTAAAGATCTTTACAATCACCAGAGCGTTATCTTAATATGTATACTTCGTGCTAATAAGTATACTAACTGCGGTAAAAAGTATTCATCTTTCAGAGGGGAAGCGCTCTCTGTTATGATTGCCTTTTATAAGGATCAGTTCCTCCTGTAGAAGGTCATTCTGTTTAATAAAGGTAATTGTCTTCTTCTCTAACAAAGATTATCACCTCCTCTGGAATCGTTTTCAGAGAAGGATCACTTTATTTCAGTAAGGGCCACTCTCCAGTGAAGATTACGGAGCTTCTGGGATCATCCATACTGTAGAAGGCCTTTCTTTCCAGAATAGATCACTTTTTCCAATTAAGATTACTAGCTCTCCAATGAAGATCACTAGGATTCTAATCTGCCTCCCGTAAGGATAGCTGGTGAACTATAAAGAGTATTCGTTCCTTTGAAGACCTCATACTCAATCTCAGCACTTCTACCAGAAAGAGTCCTACCAGAAAGGGTCATTCACACTGGTGAAGATCACAGGATGGTGAGGCTCACTGGTTCTTGGACAGGTCACTCGCCAAGAGACGGCCAGTCTAATATCTGAAATGGAGAGCCTGCTGTCACTCGTCCGGTCGGTCAAGCTCACTTGCTCAGTGACCAGTGGACATATGCCATCTCGGTGGCAGCAACAGGACACTGTCTCCTCGTCCGCTGACCTCTGTTATCTCTCTCTCTCTCTCCCTAGTTCCCCCTCTCTCTCTATCTCTTTCTCTCTCTCTCTATCTTTTCAGCATTCTCTCTCTCCATCCCACTCTTTTTCAATGGCTCCTTCATTGATCGGTTTCTTGTACTTTTCTTGTTTCTATGTCTTCCCTCATTCTTCTGTGACTTTCTCTTTTTAAATCTTGTTTTTCTAAACAACAATTTTCTCTACACTCTTTCACTTTCTTCCTCTGGTTTCCTTCATTCTTTTTCACCATATTTCTGTTGTGAACTGACTTTGGCTATTTTTCACTCTCTTTTATCTGTCTGTCTGTCTGTCTGTCTCCGCTTGTCTTTCTCCCTCAAAATCCCCCCCCCCCCCATTCCATTTTCCCTTACTTAGTTTCTCGTTATCTGTTATTCTTTAAGTCACTTTCTTTTTTCTTTCTATCCATCATTCTCTTACTTTCACTCTCTCACTCATTCCACACTCGTTTTTCCCTCTTTTAGTTCTATTTTCACTGCTCCGTCTATCGATCTGATTGATCGGTTTCCTTTGGCACCAGTTGCTGAGGGAAACCATCCCCAGCGCAATATTTTCATCTGATTTGCTCCCTCGTTCTTTGGAATTCAATTCTTCTCTCAGGTCGGGAAAGAAGATCTCGGAACGACCTCGTTCTCCCAGGACACGTATGCACAAAGAAGCAATTTCCAATCTAAAACCTAGTATCTATCACAGCCATGTACATGAATTAAAGGGATGAATTAAAGACTGAACACTGACTCCCCGCCCCACCGAAAAAGAAAAATATATATATATATAAATATATATATAAATACAATATATATATATACATAGGTCGTGTATGGTTTTAACAGCATAGAATCGTTAAAACTATATCAAATCAATTCAGAACTTTTCCCCAGTATGGATGAAGTTGATGTGATCCTGATCTACACATACCAGGTTTTGGTTTCAAACGGCGTAGAGTTTCGTTGCTCTGCAGCTCGATGGTTGGTCCTTGCATAGATACGGCGATTAAAACCATAAATTATTTCAATGGCCAAGTGCTTGCGTGCCCTGAAAATAGATAGATTGAATCGATCAAGCGTGTTTGCTGAAGGAGTCATTAATTTATGGATTTCTTAGAATCAATACAGCATTTGAAAAAAATTCGTTTCGTGGGGTTTCCTCTTCTTCTACGATGCCCTGTCTTACTTTATGTCATTAGAGTCTGTCCTCATTTTACTTCACCTTTCAGATTTATCGAATCGGGAACTTAGTTCACTGGTGCTCTATCTCTATTTTTCGTATTTTGCGATATTCACAATCTACCTGTTTTGGCAAAGGTTCAGTGAAATTATTACAATACATGGTAGATTTACTATCCTTTGTCATATGGCATATATATCTCCAAATAACTCAGTGGAATTAGTGGAGATCAAGTAGCACAGAACTGAGCTTGCGGAATGTTTTATAGTCATATGTAAAAGACATCTACAGGAAGATAGGTCTAATATGCGAACAATAATATTTAGCAATCGTGTAAATACAATCGAGTAATATCAGAGTACTGTTCGCTTTACAGTAACGTGCATTATTACAGAAATTAGCAATACATGACAGGCCGCAGTCTAAGAAAAATACGTAAACAAATAAATAGTGACCGTCACTGATTATGCGAGAAAGTGACAAGTGAGTGCGTTTTTGTCTTTGCTTATTTAGAAAACGAAATAAAGCAGAAAAAAAAACAAAAACGAAGAGGGTTGGAGCAATGGCGGCCCGGGGGGGGGGGCAATGTAAAAATTAAGGGTCTTTGTTAAAAGAAAAAAAAAAAAAGGGGGAAAACCCCAGAACTAATGATACAAGCTATTGTCCTTATTTGAGCTGGTTCTACACTTTATCTCCTCCAGTGCTCGGGCGTATTTTCGATCTATTTTTCTATTCCTTGTGCTCCATATTCATCAAGCTGATTTCTCAGTTGCTCTAACAAGGCAATTTTTTTTACCCTGGAAAAACAATTGTTTTGATCGTGAATGAAGCACCATTTTCAATCTTTGCAGACTTGTAAAGCATGTAGGCCTAATCTGATAACATATTTCAAACAACATTTTTGGTTTCTCTTCACTTCTTCGTAATCCTGTTCTTGTAAATGTTTCTCGTTGAGCTGTTTTCTGCACCACATGCATAGACTCGACAATTCTACTAAAAGCAGCAATGTATCAAATGTTTCGCACTTTTAGCTTGCTTTTCATACAAGACATTTTTTATCCACTGAAAGACTTGTAGGAAGTCATGAAAAAAAAATATCACTATTTGTGAATTAATAGATGAATTATTATTAATGAATTATTTATGAAATTTTAGACTAAAGTAGCTAATTTGTTCGGTTATCTCGCTTAAATGAACAGATAAATGAAGTTGTAGTGGTTCAATTCAATTCTGATCATCTTTCAGTCCCCAAGAATGTCGCAAGACTCGATGGATGGGCCAATATTATGACTGGTTTACTACTCATCAAGACGTAGTATCAACAAGGAGCTCGCTCAATCTTTGTGCCTGATTATAGGGAAACTGTGCTCATCAGCTAATGGTAATTGCAGGGTGCAACCATCTCCAGTTCCTGAGGGTGGTTGGTGAGTTGAGGAGAAAGAGAATTCAGGAGTGGGGGCAGTAATGGGCAGAGAGAAATGAGAATTAAAGAGAGAGAGGGAGGGAAGGAAGGAAGGAAGGGAAAGAAAATGGCATGGAAGGGGGAGGGGAGGAGAGAGAGAGAGAAAGGGATGTTTTAGGTCTAAAAATGAGAGATGATCTTATGAAAAAGAAATAACGAGACGGTTTCAGTTTGAAAATTAAAAATCGAGCCTGTCCTCACGAAAGAGGAAATTCAGTCTGTTCTGAACATGTCATTATTTTCCCAGTTGCAAGTGAGTGTGTGTATTTGTATATGGATGAGTGAGCATTTGAATGTGCTAATGTGAGCTTTTTCTTTCTTGCTTATCACAGTATACTCATGTGAAAGGACAAGTTCATATTGTATTGAACCTATTACGAGGTATTATAAATTGTCTGTGTTTGCAGATATTGTGTATATTATGTATATGGATGGATGGATGAGTATTTGACTGTTCTAGGTGAGTTCAGTGCGTTTTATTCCAGTCGTGAAACCTATAGTTTGGCCATTATTTTCTGCTTGAGTTCACTATAGGTTACAAGCTGTGCGCGTTACCTGTCATTGCCAAGTTCAGGGTACAGAGATTAACTTATTTAATTTTTACTTTGAAGACTGAAAGTGAGGCTCCTGGACAGTAAGAGAGAGAGAGAGAGAGAGAGAGAGAGAGAGAGAGAAGGGGGGGGGGGGGCAAAACCGAAACACCTCCAAGACAAGCAAACTCTGGAGTGTTTTTTTGAAAACGGTCCCAT
>JBCAUA010274434.1:0-19917 GCA_038406235.1 Peronia verruculata | reverse complement strand
TTAGGCGCTCAAATCCTTATCAATCTAACAATATCGTTCACTGTCTATAGTCGGGTACCCATTCAAACCTGGGTGGAATCAGGAAATGTGTGTAAATTGCCTTTCCCAGGGACAAAATGTCAGGACCAGTCAGGATTCATACCCGAAATTCAGATTCCGAGTTGACGGCCTAACAGTTACTGCTAGCCCACAACAGGTGACAACACCACTAGTAGTGAGCTATAATTATGCATGAATGACAACCAAAGCAGTCTGTGTATTAGTTTAGTCGCATACCAGATAGCTCACTTGTGCTCTCATTCTATGCCATTGTTTGACCAGTTTTGCGTCTATTTCTTTGTAGCCACCTGAAATCAAACGCTGGCATGTCTGATCTTAGTCTACTTGTAAAGCTTACACTTTACAATGAGATACTATAACATGAACATCAGTGCACTCCTTTATGAAATGGTTTGGTCTATGGAATTACATAGATTTTATGGCTGAATGTGTAATAGAATGGTCTGTGTGTAGGGGGCAACAGTCTTGACACCCCTATTCAACTGACATGTACTTATACATATACCCCCTCTCCTAACGACTGTTTCTAGTATTATGTGTCAGACAAGGATGTCAAAAAAGGATGGAGTTACAGGAGGAGTCTGAGGAAGCACATGGTCAGTCAAAAGTCCGATGTAGGCTTACTCTTTGTCATTTAGAAGGCTAAAGGGAGTCAATAGTCATATGTCAAAAAGAAACAAAGCACTAGCGCTGGCTGCCTAAGTTGACAGGCTGGCAGCTTGCCGTGGAGAGTTTCACATGCTCTGTGGCTAGTTCGCAGGTCTAGAGTTTAAAGTATCAGGAAAGATTGATTTAATTTAAAGATGAAGACGGCCATGGAATGAGACTTAGCTGCTGTTCCCCTGTGATTCATATGCTGACTTCATGTTATATCCACATCTTTTCAGTTGACTTCATGTAACTGATCTGTGAATGAAAAGAAAAAATTGTAGCTGGGTAAAGATAATTTGAAATGATCATATAGTAATGGATTTATTTTTCACTGTCTGCTGAAGTCAGAAGTTGTCAGTGATATATTGAAAAATTATTATGTTCAATGTTAGAGCTGCTCTTTAGAATTTTTCAAAAACACATGTTAAACACATAACTTGGTCTCCAGAAAATCATCTTGATTGAGTATTTTATGCTACAGATGATTGAAAAATCAGAACTTTTTGATGATAAGATTGCTTCAAATTCTTGGTACTCAGAGACCTAGAATTGTGAACATCTAGTTAATTAAATTACAAAATATGATTGTGGATTTTGAAAGTAGGAAGTGACTGTTGTGTAACTTAGGTAATATTCAAGGAAATCGTCATCATGAACACAAGGTAGTACCCTTAGTAAGAAAATTTCAATGCATGTGTGTTTTTCAGGTCCACAATAAGAACTTCCTGTTTGAAAGTTATAAGCAGCTCTCTCACAACCAAGCAAGAAAAGTCTGTTATTGACAAATGCGTCCTGAAAGTTTCTTTGAAAGTGGTTTATAATTCTTCAGCTGACATCTGCTCCTTGCAGTGAAACCTTTGCTGAGATCATACCTGTTTTCAATGTATTTTTCTCTGCAGCGGCATATAACCAGCCTCCCAATGCATATAACCAGCCTCCCCCTCCAGGATTTGCTGCCCCAATGGGGACATATCCTCCACCACAATCCAGTAATTATGGTGGCTATGGCCAGCCCTCAGGTTATAGTCACAGCCCAAGAATGGATCCAGAGGCAACATCAGCAGTTCCCAAAGCTGATGATGATCCCGCCTTTTTTGGAACATCATTCTCAGACAAGGCTATACGGAGGGGCTTCATCCGCAAGGTGGATATATCATATTTGTTTCTCATGCGTTAGTGTGAGAAAAAATATCATCATCTGTGAATTATACAGAGATGGCAATTCTTCATTATTTAAATAACAGAATCATATCTCTTGAAATGTTTATATTCTATTACAAAGTGCTTTCGGTCTCTACAGTTAGATTGTATATCATGATAGTATATAAAATAGAACATATAAAAAGGTGCCGCAGTGCAAGACTAGGTTGACAATTGCCATTGAAACATTCACTACATGTTATGTCAACTCAGAAAGACTTAGCATTGACAGATTGTTACATAAGACAATGTTAGTCTTTGTCATGACTTAAAATTTGTTATGTGGCCAGTGCCACCAGCCATTGATTGCCATTGATTCATGTGACTGAAGAGTTGTCACCATGTTTTGGATTTCAGTGAAATAAATGTCTCAGTGCCAAATGTCAACCTATTTTGCATCACTTTATATAATGCTGCATTGACTATGATATCATATGGATTTGAGTAGGTAAAAAGATATGTGGGGATTTGAGTAGACAATAGGCATTTGAGATAGGCATTTTATTTTATAAGTAGATTGAGATGTGGATTTAAATGAAAAATTAGATGTGAACGAATCGGATTTAAATGAATCATAAAGAATGTCCAGTTTTGAATAAATAAATGGAGAGATGTGGTTTGCAATGAAAATTGTGTTTGTAGTAGATGAATAGGTATAAGTGAATTTGAATGAATTATAAAAAGCGTATTGTTGTGAACTCAAATTTAGATTTTCATCAGCATCATTGCACTTGGTTGTCATTCAGAACTTGTCTTCAGTGTTGTTGTTAATGGTCGGGTTAGCATGAAGAATCAAATTCTTTCCTGACAGAGCCTTTCTTTTCTGTTTATTTTCTACAGGTGTACATGATCTTGTCTGCACAGCTGTTGGTAACCTTTGGCTTCATCTGCTTGTTCATTTTTGTGTAAGTATTGGCTTTAACTTTTTATTTCTGTTCAACTGCGCTGAAGACCATTTGTACAATTGATGCTGTATTTCAACAGTTGGTTGGAGATAGCAAAGCACTTCAGCTGGGCTGATAATTGTACAGCAAACACTATAGAAATAATTCTTCTACATGGCTGAAGATATGGACATTGACCTTTTCATCAAAAATTGCCCGACACAAGTACTCTGTTGTCTTTGCCATTAAGTAAGCAATTAATGTAGACGAGCACAGAAAACTCAAATTTCTCGGGATCTAAAATGTATTCCAGATTTCTTTAATCCAAGATTTCTATGACAGCCTTTTTTTTTCAGAAGGGTAGGAGGACTGCTGATGGGACATAACCTTGACAACACTAATGTGGTCTGATCTTAACAGTATTCTAGGAATTTGTGCCCCTCAGTTCATCCACATGACATCATCCATTGTCTTTCAGACAGCGTGTAACCACCTTGTCATGTCACTATGGCATGCATCATGACATTAGATGATGATGATGAAAAATGCATGTTGAGAGTTCAAGAAATGCATGTTAATAAAACAAGAAAAATCGACAGGAATATAAATGAAACCAATAATAGGTGTTCGACATTTCCATGAATTTGAGATCAGCGTATTCTGAGTTTTCTGTGCTCGACTGTAGTTAGATTTCCAAGACTGAAATTCCGTTATTTGGTACTCAGGTAGTTGTAATGTAAGAGATGAAGTATATAACAAAAACATCAGACTATAAATCTTGATGCAATCATTAGATCAGTAGAAAAAAAAAAAAATCCTACAGCTGAAATTCTTGATCTGTGGTCCAACTTTTGTCTAGTTTGTTGGGCCTGTCTGGCCTGTTGTTCCTGTCTAGTCTGCTATCCCTGGTTGGGAAATATTGCATGTGTATGGCTCTAAATTTCTCGAGTCTGGTGAAATACCAGCCCAGGTCTGTTCAGTATTTTCTTCGGAAAATTTCATAGAATTAAAATTATGTCTTGGACTTGAATAAATTTTTTAAATATTTTTTTTTATCTAACAGGAATGTCAAACTTCGGATTTGAGTCAGAATTCTGGCTTTTGGTCAATGCAGGCTTTTTTTTTTTTAATTGCAAAATATTTCTTCCATGAAGAGCGCAAAATTGGAAGTGCAGTAACTAATCCCATGCAAACTCATTGTGAGGGCCTGTTAGACTACTGTTTGGCAGCTTCTTTAGATTTAGGAACACAAATATTTTTGCATTGTGTTCCTCAAACCTGACAATATTTAGTCTAGTGATTACATGGGAACTGTTGTTTGAAAGTCAGCTTTCTTAATCCTGCGACAAAAACAGATGCTATGGTTGTTATCTGAGAAATAACTGATGAAATAGTGAGTTATTTTTGGCACAATC
The DNA here is from genome assembly GCA_038406235.1 of Peronia verruculata. Lineage (NCBI taxonomy): Eukaryota > Metazoa > Mollusca > Gastropoda > Systellommatophora > Onchidiidae > Peronia > Peronia verruculata. The sequence continues at coordinate 15,707 of JBCAUA010274434.1, read as the reverse complement.
AAGATCTAGACAGAGTGGCCTCATTTCAGTTTGAGAAACTGATGATGACAGTAGTGTATCATAGACAAACGTTTTTTTTTTTTTTTTGTTGTTTTTGTTCCTTTCCTTTTTTTGGAAATGCATGTAATGAAGCCATTGTGAACTCAGATTCCAGTGGAAAGTTCTGTTAGTATAAATCTGTAAGTGTAGCCTTTGTGTTTTAATATTATATAACTGGATTTGCACTAACCAACCCAATAAAATTTTCCGACTTTGTCATGAAAACAATTTGACATCTGTAATCTGATTATGTTTATGAAAACAACTTGACAGCCCTGATCTAAATATGTTAATTGTTCTTCCAGAGAGCCAATAAAGGAATTTGTGCAAGACAATATTTGGATCTATCTTCTGGCTTAGTAAGTATTTGTGTCTTGAAAATGGGAAGCAGTATGATAATAGATTTCTGTCAGCAAATTACTTCTGGGAAGGCCTAAACCTGCAAGAATTATTGTACGATGCATGTGTATTTGTTATATAATGAACTTTACGCCAGCGCTTGTCTATTTTTCCACAATATTGAATAAAATCTAGACATTCTGAAAGAGACTACTTATAAGACAATGGCAAACTTCATATGGTCTTTTTTGGCCACATAATATTTCTCGTCATATCCTTAGAAAAATTATTTAGTATTTCATTGCAATATAAATTGAATTCTTTAATGATGATCATATGTAGGGTTTTCTACCCAGATGTTGGTACAGTTTTATTTTCAAAGAATGCATTGTGTTAACTCCACTCTTTTGTATCTGTCCACCAGTGGGCTGTTCCTGGTTCTTTATATCACTCTTGTGTGCTGCCCAAATGTTAGGTAAGTTACCCTTTTCTGGCTGGCAGTTTTTCAAATGAAGTGTAAATCATGGTGTGGTCTGTGAGAGATTATGATTCACTTTTTCTACCACATAATACATTACCAGAGATGTAGGCTGGTATCTACCATAGAGTGGCTAAAGATTGTTAAATATTTTAGATTATCACTTACCAGAATCATTCGTAAGGTAACAAACAAAATGAAGTAATGATTTGTGTCTTTGAACCTAAAACAAACATGAAAAAAAAAAAAGCTCTTGGAAAAATGCAAAACAAAAACTTTGCAAAAGGAAGATTTAGTGGTTAGAAATTAATTTTTTACAATGCACGGAAATCCAACACATACATTTTCCTGTCTTAGGCAATTTTCAATTCATTTTTATCAAAGGCAAGTGTTAGAAAGTGATGTAAAGAGAAACAAGAAAGGAAACAAGTGAATCATTGTGGTGTCGGTGGCCTAGCTGTTGTGGCGTTGGACTTGGAATCTGAAGTCTCAAATCCTGATTGGTCCCGACATTTTGTCCTTGAGAAAGACAATTTACACAAATTGCCTGACTCGACCAGGTTTAAATGGGTATCTGACTATAACAGTGATTAATATTTGTTAGATTGATAAGGATTTTAGCGCCTAACAGGCAGCCGCCTTGTATGCTTCCTAGGAAGCTGAGAACATTTATGAGTGTTTCGGCTCATTGGGTCTGTCGGGGTAATAATAGATTGTAAAGTGCTTAGAGCCTGTACTCATACGGATAAGCGCTCTTTAAATGCTCTCTGTTATTAGTATGCCATCAACCAGTTATTTGACTGATCAGTTTAATGTTGTGTTATAAACTTTACTATACAGATAATTGTCTCTTTTGATCTCTCTTACAGACGCAAATCTCCAGGAAACTGGATCTGTCTGATGCTGTTTGTAAGTAACTTGGATTATGTTTCAAGAGTTTAGTCATTGTCAGTTTCCAGTTATGTAAAAGTTTTTTTTTTTTTTTTCTGACACTTCAAAAATGTATCTCTATCCATAGACTTTGCTTCCTTAAAATGTTATTTTGGGATCTGCAGTCTGTTGTATGTTAAAAAATACAGACTGGGTTGCCCCTGTGAATAAACTCTATCAAAAAAGGAACTGTATTTAAAAAGTCACATTTTGATCCATTTCTAAAGAAACCATGGCAAGTGATTGATAAACCAAACTGGAAATAAAAATGAATAAAAGTCACATATTTCACTCTTGGTTGTAATGATCATTCTATGTTATGTATGGTTAACAGTTATTTTGTTTGAGCAGGATGTGGAAACCTATTAATTTACATTTTTTTTTGTGTGTTATTTCTGCACATACAGACAGTGGCTTTTTCGTACATGACAGCTACCATCAGCAGGTAAGTGACATTCTATTCTTGCAAGCCTCTTGAATTTTGTATATAAAGCGGGAAAGAAAAATATGTCATCCTCTGCCAGTCTTGTGAACTTAAAATGTCCAGATATTTTAGAAAATGTATAGAAAAGTGATGTTAAAAAAGGAATAAAACATTTGCAATGTCAGTGCACTGGAGAATCACTGAAAGGACATGTTATTATATTCACAGATTGTTGCCCCACATTTTCAATTGTAGGCTTTAGTAGAATAGCCATAAAAGTTGAATAGAGTAAAATGCATTCTTCATTTTCTTCTACATTCTTATTGTCTCAAGATATATCAATAGTGTAAAATCATCGCTATTTTCATTCTTTTCCCATAATGCTGCCAATGTTATTATGATTATGTGCGTATGATGTGATTTATTTCAATATTTGTTTATTATGCATCCCCAGCTATCATGATACAGGCATAGTTCTGATGGCTGCAGGGATCACTGCTTGTGTCTGTTTTGCTATCTCTCTCTTTGCTATCCAGACAAAGGTAAGCCTCAAACTTCACACCACAATAGATTCATGCAAGAGAAGGTCGCAAAATTATGAGCAAAATTATCCCACAATTCTAAAATTAAGCATGGTAATGCTTCTTACTAATGATGTCATGTCAAGTTATGCATTTTTTGTACCGCTGTTATATAAAAGATAAAAATTTTGCGTCAGTTTTTGAAAGTCATTTATTTACTTATCTATCATAACAATTAAGGTTAGCAACCTAGGATTCTCTCTCATTCTCTTCTTCAAACTTGCCTCAATTAACTTTGCTTACTTTATACATGTTTTTTGTTTTTGTTTTTATTTTTTTTTGTGTATGTGTTTTTTGTTTGTTTTTTATTTTTGAAATAGTACTCCTTTTTCACAGAAATCACAGTGCCTTTTAGCATGAAGCCTTTTTTCAAACTTTTTTTTTTTTTTTTCTCCTCACTCATCTCAGCTGTCTCCAGTGCAGGTAAAGGTTTTAGGAATATGTGTAATCATAGATGTAGGAGTTCAGTAACAGCGTTTTACAAATCCTTTTACTGTATGTGTATCATAATCCTGAGTGGTGCTCATTGGTTTTGTTCTGTTCTGACTTGTGTGAACAGATTGACTTCACTATGTGCAGTGGGCTCCTGTTTGTCCTCGTGATGGTCTTGTTCTTCTTTGGTTGGGCAGTGCTGATCACCAACTTTGCTTGGGGAAGCAACAGGGTAGGTGTCTTGCTTTCTTTCAGGATCACTGAGCACTTTATTTACAGTTTGAGCCTTAGAAGTTGTTCCTTTAGAAACAAAGCACAGTGCTGAGATAGGAATGATTCAGGCAGCTATTGATCATTTTGATTCTCAGTGTGGAGAAATCCTTTTACATGTCATGCGTGTGTGTGATAGAACAAAACTGCTGTATAAAGCCTCTGAAATCCCTACCAGTTTTGGAAGATTTCCATGTCACAAGAGAATTAAGGTGACACTACAAAATCAGCAGTCGATACTACACCAGATATTTCTTAAGCCAACAGTTTTTAATGAAAAGTTAAAGCAGAAGTGATGCCATATCAAGGTGGGTTTTAAGTGCCTGTTCATATGTCTTACCTCCAGGGCAAATGAGTCAGAAGTCGCACTGTGTGATTCCATGTTACAGTTGGTTTTTTTTTTTTTACCTTTTTTTTTTTTTTTCCTATTTTCTGACTATGGTACCAAAATGTTTCTTTTTTCAGGTTAGAAAAGATTAAATTGTCATTTTGTGAAAACAAAAAACAAAAAAAATTTTCTTAGTCGGAAAGTAGTTAAAAACAATTGAAAACGGCCATGAATCTTTATCACCCTGTGCAACATCCGACTCATTTGCCCTGGTCGCAAGACATTTGTCTTAAGGTTGACCAGATAGGAAGTCTATTTCACCTCTTGCCAACAGGGCTTTTAAACTATCAGTATTTTCTGTAAAAGGTTAATTTGTTTATTTGCTGGTGATAGATGGATCTGTTTGAGGACAAGTGAAGCTTAGAGTTTAAAAGTCATTTGTATACTTGTGCTACTGTTTGAACTGCTGATATTGGAACAGTAGCTTATACAGAAGTTCTTGGGACTGGTTTGTGGTGATTAGGTGAGATTGCACTTGTGGTGAAAACAGTGTCACATGTAACAGACCGATTAGGTTATATTTTACTCAAGAGATTCTTTCCAGCAGTTATTACACATAACTATTCAGTCTTTAGAGCATTTTTTTCCTGGCAAGAGTTGAGCATTGGTATTCTGACATTGTGTGACATCAGCTTGAAAAGCAATCTTTTTTGCTGACAGTGATACTCACAAATAGATATCAGGTCATTGAGAATTAAACCAAATCTTCAGAAGTGTTATGCTTATTGTTCAAAGTTCAGTCACTTAGGAGATTAGTAATCAGCTGAGTGCTGTCCACCACCAGCCTTTCCAACCAATATGCATACTACACATCTACAGTAGAGCAAAGGAGAGTAAGCACGAACCTTTGGTTCCCCTCTGACTTATCAGACACTGTCAAAGGCTAATGCTGATGATATTAACCTTTTTATTTCCAGATTTTGAACTGCGTTTATGGCGGTTTGGCAGCTCTGGTCTTTGGTTTGGTAAGTGTGCTCATTTTTTACTCTCTGTCTTATCTGTAATTTTCTGTCTTGCTGGTCGCTGCCCTTAAATTTGTCAAAAGCAGACATGGATAATGAAGATCTGAATAATTTTAGTTAGCACAGGAATTTCCTTCTTTCTTTCTTTCTTTCTTTCTTCATCTATTTATTTTGGTAATTGTTACATGATTAATTTACTTGCAGTCTGTTTTGTGGAGGGGTTCACTCGATGTGTCTACAATTATGAATAGTGTAGTTTTTGGAACATAGTTTAAAAGATCATGTTCTGAGAATGACAGCAATATGTTGTGCTGTTATTTTGCACATTTATAGACAAGTGATAATGGAAAGAACTGGGATTACAAGTATCAACTTTACTTTCTGGATTAGCAAAATGTCTGCCACTGGTTTTCAGGAACCATTTGTTTTAAGATTACCATGGAGTTTGTTTGGTGGAATGAATAATCTAAGTACATGCATAACATTCATATAAAATTTGTAGGCTTCTATTTTATATGAATTTTTAAACTGAAGTCCGATGATTAGACATTGTAGTGATTAGGAATAGGCTGGCATTTTAACTGCATTCTTAGAAAATTTTAAAATTTTAACTTAGCACTTTTGAACAAATCCCTTTTCTCTCTGGTTTTCACTCTTGAGGAGTTTTGAAATTTTAACCTAACACTTTTGAATAAATCTCTTATCTCTCCAGTTCCTCATTTACGACACACAGCAAGTCATGGGAGGACGTAAGTACGAGCTCTCCCCTGAGGAGTACATCTATGGCGCCCTGCAACTCTACATTGATGTTGTGTACATCTTCATCATCATCCTCGGCTTCATGGGCAAGAAATAAAGAGCACAGTCAGCTCAAGCAGCGGAGTGAGGAATGCTAGGAAAAAAACACGTTACAAAAAAAAATAATATAATGTTAGTTGTATATTCTAAGGATTTTCTTGATAAACTATTCTGAAGATTTTTATGATAAACTGATAAACTTTGATTTTACTTTAACTATGGATGTTTTGCTGTTATGGAATAATGGGTTTGAACCAAACAGCTGTCTGATATGTCAAAATCTTAAAACAACAAAAAAACAAACAAAAAAGGAAAACAGATGAAAAAAAATGGACTCAAACTTTTCCACTCAGTTTATATTGCTATTGAAAAAATGACAAAAAAACAAAGAGAGAGGGGAGAAGAAAAAATCTCATGATCTGTAATTATAGAGTACTGTCTTTATATATAGACAAGAACAAAGAGACTGTGTAATATTGGGTGTAAAATTAAAGAAAGAACTGTTTTCTGTTTATTACTTATTTGCTTTTTTGTTTTGTTAAAGTAAAAATACAACAAAGACGGGTTTTTAAAGTAAATGCAAACCTGTGAATTCAATGTTCTTGCTAAGAGGATAGTACAAATGTCATCCCCCCACCTCCCTTTTTGGGGGGGAGGGTTGTTTTGTTTTGGGGCACTGATGTATTCCACCTATGGTATCAATTTAAGTAAGAGAAAAGGAAAGCACCTACAATTGGTTATCTTAGTTTTTTGTTTTGTGTGTATTTTTTGTTGTTGTTGTTGCTTTTCTGATTCCGTAATTTCTTCCCAATCTTCTATTGAGATGAGAATAATCTGGCATTTGTTTGCTCTTGCAGCTGACATAGCAAGAGATGATAAAGCTGTGGATGTCCTTACTGTCGGGCAGCTTTCTTGAAAATCATGCACATTGATACTTTTGTGATTAACATGTACTGTTTTCTTTCCTACATTTTCATCTCTACATGTTTTCCTGTTCCTTTCTTTTATATGTCTTTCATGTCAGTGTTTCATTTATTGGTTAATTTGAGTACTTCATGGACTGATAAAGTTTGTGAAATTAAAGGGAAATAGGAATTGCCTTTATTGTTTCCTTCAACATGTAGTGGGATGACTTTGATGGCTGTGTTATTGGCAGTTTCGCTGTGTTATCTAGTCTGCGGAGGAGATGATCAGAATGTTTAAAATATTTTTTCTCTGTATCAGTGCTTATAGTGTACATTTTGAAAGACTAACAAAACAAACATAGAACAATATATTTCACATCAGGAGATGAAAGACAAACGGAAGACATATCAGAGCAAAATTAGCTTTCTTTTCCGAATAAATATCTTGGACGGATATCGTATTAAGAGACAGCTTTGTCCCCAAAAAGTTCTTCAAATTTGAAAAACTGATAAGTATGTCAGCCAGGCTGGATGACAACCTGACAACTGTTTTTCCTCAGTTAATGAATTTAATTATAAAGTGTAAAAAAAATGTTGTTGACCGTTTCATGTTATTGTACAAAACAGAAGTTTCACATTCTTGTGATTAACTGATTGCTTGTATTTTTTTTAACTATTTGATGTCAGCAAGTTGTTTTTTATGTCCTTTATGATTATTGTGATAAGTGTATATTTATGTTATCTTTGTTTGTACATCTATATCTTTAGAGAACTGTATTATGATGAAATGTACTTGTTTCTTGTCATTTTGTTTTTGCAATTAAATCATGAAAGCAGGTGTCTTGAATTCACAGTCTTGTCTTGGCAGCTCAGCTCTGTGAAAGACTCATTAAGGATTTTTCAGTTACTGGTGTCGAGATTTAATATTCCAGCATTTCAGAAATAGATCAGTATTAAGTTTTGTAAAATAAAATAAGATAAAAGAAATATATGTATGTATAGATATTTGGAAGTCACTGCTCTTTGGGGTTCCAAATTGTCTTAGAAGCGACGTAGATTGTTAAATAGGCAGAAATTTTTATTTATGTCCATAGTTGATCAAGAAAATTTTGCATCCATTCCATGGTTCAGTCAGTCAAATTAGCAAGAGGGCAGATAACAATACAAAGTGAAAACTCATTCCGAAATTGATTGAGGACTACATAAAAAAATGGAATTGGTTTTTGGACCTACATTGTGTACATATCTTCTGTACTTTTTGTGCATTGTGCAAAAACAAATTATTCATGATATAAAAGCTAAAAACTGCCCCCTATATAAGCCTGAGAAGAACGTGTGAATTGAAAATACAGATAACGTTTAATATAAAATAGAACTAGGTGCACTCACTGATGTTCCTTTATCTTGTGTGTGATAGCTTACATGATTGTTGCCAAAAATGTGACCTCCATAATAATTTCAAAAAAAAATTTTTTTTTTTTTTTTCTTTTGGTGAGCTGCATTGTCACTGTATTTGTTGACTTTTAATTTGCATTTTTTTTTTTTTTTTTCATTTCTGATCCTTTTTTGGTCATTTTTTTTTTCCCCCTGAAAAAATGACATTTTTAGGGATTCATGTAATGCAGTGAAGTGAATTTTTTCACTAGTGAAAATCATGGAAGATACTCCATTTTTGTATTTTCTGAAGAAACCAACTTTTAAGGATTTAATCTACTCAGTTCTTGGTTCCCTTAAACAAAAACACAAATTGAGTTAAATGGTAAATAGAAAGAATTGTCATGTGAGTGCTGCATTCCTCACAGAGTGTGTTCATACTGAGCAGTTTCAGATGTCATACTTTGCACATTGTGAGAAAAGGTTTTGATAGCAAATTTACATTTGAGGCTAAAGTGACTCATTTACACTTTGTTCATGTCTTCATGTTTTGCTTAGCACAAATTTAGTTCTTTGTTTTACTTTTATACTTTATTCTAAACCATAATTTATATTCATTATACTGTTTCGTCATCTTTACAGAATGCTTTGTGACTAGTGTGGGTTTTAGAGGGTACTGAAATTGTTGTCTAAATTCTTCACAAAACATGAATTTAATATTCCATTTTATCAAGGAATTGTGAATGGCTTTATCTAACATACAATGCTGAAAAAATTTTGAAAAATTCTTCATTGGGTTTGATCTCTCACTTAAAAAAGCAGAAGTTTGAACTTGTAAATGCAGTTGATTTTATGTGTAACTTTTTTTTGTTAATCAGTGCTTCATTAGATATCATATCACATTTTGTTCCTTCTCCAACATTGAATTCCATGGTCAAGTATGGACGATATCTGTGTATATGTTTGTGTGTGTGTGCTTGTGCAATGTTGTATGTTGATATTGTGCTATGACAGTGGACTTTGTGAATATAACTTTACATAAGAACAAAGTGTTGTGTCTATTGTGCCAAAGATGTATGTTTGTAATGTGTGAACTTCTGGTCATTTCTTTGTTATGTGTTGTTTTTTTTTTGTGCACAACAGGAATTTTACAGCTTTGTTTATCATGGGCCAGAGTGCTGAGTTGGAGAGGGGGGTTTTAGTCTAGAAATCAGGATGACAGATGATAACAAAATTTTTGTTTGTGTGTTTTCAGATTGTCAGTCAGTATTTCCAAATTACCCATTTAATTTTATGTTCACCGGGAATCTTTTTCACATGACTTATTTATCAGTCATCAGTAATAAATAGTTGTGACCGACTGATAAATGTCTTAAGAAGTCCATAGATTTTAGAGGAAGACGAATGTTTCCCTTATTAATTATTTTACTAGAATTAAGATGATGTCATGTGAAAAGTCTACTAACTTTGTGATATGAAATGCAAGTTTAGATTATGGAAATGGAACTTCTGTTGAAGTATATAAGTATGAAACTGACAGGCTCATGCTTAGCAAATAGGTTATCAGTCACCTATGATGTGGTAACTGTCTCTATGGACTGTGACATAGGGAAGGACATGTGCCATGTCAAGGGATGTCCTCCTCAGAATTCAAGGAAATTGATCCATAGTTTGTCTTAGTAATGGAAGTCAGTAGCATCTGCAAGATCTGACAGTTCTGCAAAAAACACTTTAACTTCTCGTGGCTTTATAGGTTTACAACTTGATGGAACCTTCTTCACTCATGGTTTTCAAATTTTTTAGAATGATATGTTAAATTTACATGGAAAAATGGGAAAAAAAAATACAAGTGTTTAATTCTTTAACTATCTTTTACTTTCACTTTGCTTGCACACTGTTTAGTTCTTGTATATACTGCATTTGGAATATATTGTTTTTGTGGCATGATTTATTTTCATTCTTTGCTTATCTGTGGTAGAGTGCAAAACAATCAAATTCTGATTTCGAGATATGATTACTGTATTTAAATCATTATTGTGTCAATAACTGTTTCCTGTACATCTGTATTGTCTTCTTAATGTGCACGTAAATCAGTCAGGATATTGTCATTGTTTTATACTTAAATGATTATAATTTTCCTGTAATTACCATAATGATGTTTGAGATGATGCTATGTACACTTTTGATCATCATTTTATATAATTTATTTTTAAAATGTTCATGCATCCAATTCACATTGATTCATCATTATTTTGCCGTAGGCTGTGATTATGGTGAATTTTGGTGAATTATATCAAATTTGTCACCATCAAAGCATTTTCCTGACTGTCAAGACAATGCAGTTATTTCTTTACATTGCATTACCATGTTTTGACAAATCTTATTGTGATTGAGAGTATATATTGGCTGGATTGCTATGATGCCTTTGAGCTCAGTCTTATCAATGTTGTTGTTGACATTATACATGACAATTGTTACATTTTTCCAGGATATTATCTCACTTTACTTTCCAAGGACAAGAGATACACTAAAAAGCACATGTGATTTGTGAAATTAATAGAGACTTCATGAATTCATTACACCTACTTATCCCTACTTTTTAAAAAAAAAGTCTACATGTTGATAGCTCACCAGAAAATTTGTAAAGATAATATCCGTGGTTTAGAGCATCTCTACTAGTCTGTGATCCCTGAAAAATGCGGCTACATGCCACGTCATCCGACGTCATTTTTCCTGCTTTGCCGCATGATAATGGCACTCTTCAGTGTTGTTGCACTTCTTGGCTTGTTTGTTTGGTCTTTTGTTTCTTCTCCTATATTCAAATTTGAGGTCAACAGCCAGCTGTTTAGTATACTGGGTTTATGTCATCGGCGACTGACAGCTGCTGGCTGCCCTATGCTTTGTAACATGTATATCTTTTCTCGATGCCTGCATTTGTGTTGCAGGTCATCCCATTCTTATGATCTGAGCCCATACACGAATTCAAAAGATGTGTCTGCCCTAATTATTATTTAAATTGCCGGTTTTTTCTTTCATGAGTGGCATTTTCTGCATTTCTGGTGAAAAAGTGGCATTTTTCAACGGATCGCGGACTAATGGCTGAAAAATAACTTTAAGTTTAAGTTTTAAAGTACACCTGAATATTGTAAAGAAATATATGTAAAGGACAATTCATTTGAGTCTCACATTAAAATGGTGCCATCCAGTTCCTGACAAAAACCAAACATTATGTTTTGTTTGTGCTTTATTGCATAAATAAGTTAGATAAAGGGACCGTCAATAGATATTCATGGACAACAAATAGTTTTTCAAATTCATCTGAGCATCTTTGATGATGTTTTTGTTTAAATTAGTTTTGTTTTACTGAAGGCAAAGAAAATACCTCATCTACCATATGCATTTTTTTACTTTCATTTATTTATTTATTTATTTTATTTTTTTAGACTTTTGAAAAGAAAGGATGATTTGAAATGTACAGGTAGGATTTTTCTGATAGTTTGCAAAATATTTTTTTTTATTAGTTAAAGACGATCGTCTTTGTTTGTTTGCTTGCGCATGCTTTTTTGTTTGTTTGTTTGTTTGTTTGTTTTTGTTTTTACTAGATAAGCTTTAACATTATTCTAAGAATTAGCGACAAACATCATATACCTGGATGCTGTTTTTGCATGTGGTGACATTGTATACACTTCAGCCATTTCATTAAATTTTTTTTTTATGTCCAGCAGGAAAATGTACATATACATCTGACTAGTTTCACACATTTACACAAGTCCTACGGTTTATTAGGACATGTAGGATATAGAAGTGTGGTTTTTATTGTTTAGTATTTCAATCATCAAACCTCAAATTCAACCACCATATTTGGACAAAAGGACTGGTTTGGTTCATCACAATTCAGTCATTAGTTCTCCACCTTTTCCAATTTCACAGTCTTAAAAGACAGCCTATAGGCATCACTTTATAGGCTCTAGAAAATGGCATTTCATTTGTTTTGTGGTTAAAGAAAGACTGCAAAATATCTGGGTTTTCTGGAAATTTGAAGTTTTTAGGGAAAAAGTTGTGTTACCTGAGTACATTAGGAGCAAACATGGAATACATTATTGAAGTTTTTAGGGAAAAAGTTGTGTTACGTGAGTACATTAGGAGCAAACATGGAATACATTATTGAAGTTTTTAGGGAAAAAGTTGTGTTACGTGAGCACATTAGGAGCAAACATGGAATACATTACCATCTTTTTGTTTTTAAAGACTGGTACATAGATATATTTTAATGAGTGGCAGACTTTTTTTCCCATTTGCACCACAGTTGGTAAGTTAACGATAATAAGAAAACCAAGAAGGGACTGTCTGTACTTTCCATCAGTCCAATTCTGCCCAGTTGAAAGTAATAATTAGTTTAGCCAATTTATGTTCATTTCAAATATTACCTGCAGTCTTTTTACAATAAATTTTGGCATCCTGCCATCAGAGATCAGGGTAAAGCTTTCTGCTTTTGTCCTTTCAAATTTGGGCAAAGATTTAGTTTACTTTTCTCCTGTTAAAGGTGAGTGTACGGGTGTATGGCGTAAATGGCCAGACCCCGTCAATATAACCAGTCCATGCCTCCCCCCCCCCCCCCCTCTCAACTCTTCATTTTTTGCCTGTTTCTTAAAAAAAAATAAAAAATCCATTGTTGCTTTAATTAAAACCCAAATTTAAAACTCAAAGAGTTTAAAGCGCCCATTTGCCAAATAATTTAATATGTTTAGAATGAATTTTGTTGATTGACGCACCTCTTGAGAATGAGGTTTAGACCACCGATTGGTTTTGTTCCTTCCACCCAGCAGGCATTGTGAATCAAGATAAAAAACGCATAATTCTTTCTGTTATAAATATTTTTCAACCCCAAGCCACTTTATCTAATATTGGAAATTGTGATTTTTAAATATCGTTTCTTTTTTCTTTTTTTTTTTTTTTTTTGCTTTTTCAGATTTGCTTTAATTACCACAATTTTTAGCCACAAACGGTCCCCTGATTCTGAAACTATTGTCCTTTTTTTCTTCAATGTATAATACACCTACATGCATTTGAATTGATTCGTTGATTTCTTTCATTCTGTCAATGACAAATTTACCATACTGACTTGTAGCATCATGTGTAACAAAAGGTCCTGTTAACAGACATTGACAATAAATATTCTCTGTGTCACTTCATCAATCACTGTCAAGCCTTGGCTTTTTTTTTTCTTTCTCTCTTTTCCAACTATATATGCAATAAGTCTTATATGAATGTACAAAAGTGATAGAAATTTCATTTGTTTTAGAATTAAGTTCTTAGAGGCTTATGAGTTTTACAGCTGTGTATACAAAAAACATACAAACAAACAAACAATACAAAAAAGATGTATCACTATCAGAGAGCGTAACAGTTTGGCTTCCCGCTAAAGAAACAATGCTTTGATTTATTTCAGAAAGACCTCAAGTAAAGAATACCTAAAATAGCTACTTTATTTGAGGGCTCACATCTCATCTTAAATGTAATTAAATTAGACAGAAAGCATGATATTAATACATATACTTCTCTCTCCTTTGGTGGCTGAAACCGGGTTGTGAACAAAATGCGGCAAAAATTCAAATTCTTACATATAAGGTTACTGCATCTTTCAATTTGACAGGTTTTTTCTTGCTGTCGCAATAATTGAGCTTCCCAAGTTATTCTTTGACTAACCTTCCTCAGTAAATGACGTCACAAACTATCCTGCGCTTCTTGCTTCCTTTCTTCGAAAATTTTAAACCATTTTTGTGTGTGTGTGTGTTTTTCTTAAGCCTTTGAATCCTTGGAAAGTAGGATTATCTCGGCTTTTTAGAAGTTGTCAATTTTTGGCTGAGAAATTTTGTGGTTAGAAATTTGAAATTAGGAAATCTTGCCCGGACAGCGGCATTCAGCATACTCTTCCATCGATTCTGAAGTGCCAAGGGTTCTTGAACGTGCGTAACATACACACGGGACCTCCGAACTATATTCGCCTTTATCCGAGAAGGCTAGACGTCGGGCTTCCCCACCCACAGGAAGCCTGGGGACCGTACACTCACTGAAAAAATGGGGGTTTTCGATCTTTGTGTCTTTCCAAAGCAGAACCGGCGAGTCGATCCCGGCCTGTTTTCTCCATGAGCAGGCGCCATACCACAGAACCACTGCGTCCCCCTCTTAAACCATCAAGGGAAAATAAACTTACATGTTGAGCATGCTGCGGGCTTCAGCGCGCTCTGCTTGTTTTGTCATAATGCGTAATATAAGCTTACTAGAAGAGAACCCATGACCTTCGTGGGAGATTTGTTTTTAAAAATATATGTCGAAATGTAACTCAAGCGTGCACATCTCGATTTTGGATGATTTAAACTGAATGTTACTCAAAGAAATCGTGTTTGGTGTTTTGAAAGCATCATTCTATCTAACGAACAATTCGGATCAAACACTCTCGCGAGTTACTATTGAAGTGCCATATCAGGATACTGTCGAACATCATAAGCTTTTTTTTTTTTTTTTCAGGCTTTACGCAAGTAGAAACACAGATCCTTATGTAACAGTGCTGTGTGGCAAATTTCTCATACATTCATTCTGCAATTTCGTCTAAGCCTTTTATGGGCTTCGTTGCAGATTCCATTTCCGATAGCTTCCCATCACAATCTGTTATCGTCTGATTTATACATTATTTTTTTATAGACATCTTTGGATACGCCTCTTAACTCACAAACTTATCAAAGAGTTCTAGACGAAAGAGACGAAAGAAAGAAAACTCTTACTTCTTTTGGTGTGCCGTCATTATTTAATTCCAACACAGACAAAATAAACAATTCGCTATCCAACAATGGTCTTCATCCCGGAGGTAGAAGTGTGACGAGGCAAATCCAGTTAGTGCATGTACTTATCTGTCTACGTACACGCAGTTGATACTGAAAATCTTCACCAAGCAGCAGCGACGTTGAAAATCATGTTGGCCCACATGTACATTATCACTTTTAGCATAGGTATGTAGTCATTTCTTTAATATTTAATAAACATACATGTATATACATGTCATGTGTCATCATAGGAGAAACAGGCACTGCAGCAGTTTCTATCGACATTTTAAGAGTTAATGAATTAAATTGTTCACAACACAAAGCGTCCCATGGGACAACTCTCACACTGTTCAAAATGTTCCTTATCACTACGTGATCACACACGTGTCAGATTCATAATCAAACAAGTCAATTGATGCACCTTTTCAAAATACGGACATGGAACTGATCATATTCTGTTAAACAGCGGTAGAGTTTTTTCTTTACAAAAAAAAAAAAAAAACATGTGAGATTCTATACCTTCTGTTATTAATTTTGTGTGGTTCATGCTTGTAATCAGGGCATGAATGATTTTTAGAAGTGAAGAGAAACTCAATGAAAGATCCGTCTAAACTATTTCTGCAGGAAGAAATATTTACTCAAGCCATCACCTATATATATAATAAGAGCGATCAGGGAGCGTGGCATTTATCTTATGGTTCAATAAAGTCGGAATCGGCAGGATTTAAAATTCAAATAAAATTACAGACGTGGGCAACTGATACCCAACTGTGTTATAGGGTACTCTTTATTTTGATTGAATTTACACAGTTGTTTTAATTATTTTTTTTTTTTTTAATGCCGAACTATCATTCATTTTGCCCGCCATCACTTCCGTGCGGGACACATGACGCGTTGAAAACAGGTTTTCTTTGAGTAATATTCAGTTTAATGAACCAAAATATCAGCATCGAGGTGCGCATGCTG
>JBCAUA010274325.1:0-19920 GCA_038406235.1 Peronia verruculata | reverse complement strand
CTCATCTCAGGATAGGGGGTTTCAGCTCTTTCTTTCTTTCTTTCGATCCCTTCCCCCCCCCCCCCCCCTCCTTTCTTACCACTAAAGACTTTGCTGAAAGTCGGAATGCCTGGACTGGGGGGATGTTGTACAGAAATAGTGTCTTTCTGACTAACAAAATAATGTAACCTGTTTGCATAACCGAACTGATCTGATCCAACCAAGTGAACGGCTGGAAATCCCCGTCTATTTTTATCAGGGGATACAAATACTCCAAACTATTCACTGCCACTGAGATATAGAAAAAAAGTAAATAAATAAATAAAATGCTCGGGACCGTTGACAATTTGTTGTCGGATCTCGTGGTGGAGCGTATCAAATATCAGTGGGTATTCTATATTTAGCAGGGGATACAAACACTCTGCCCGGGGATTTCCAGGTTTTTGCTCAGTGGAATGTAAACTATTCACCGGTAGTTTTCTTACTGCTGTATGGATGTGATTTCGAGCACCTGAGCACAAATGTGATAGACAGATAGAGGGCATTCACTATACATGCTGAACACCAGACTAAATGGTGTGTCAGACAAGAAGTCAATAAGATGGCAAGCAAACAGAAGGATCCTCTAGCTGTCGTGAAGCGCTAGAAGTTGAAAGGGCTATATAGGCTGGGCCATGCCTGCTACCACGACCTTTTGTTTCAGGTCATACTGCAGGGACCACTCGCTTCCGATAGTCGTGGAGGTTGGCAGTTCCTAGGGTATAGTCACTCTGACGTCAATTTGGTAAGAGGAGAGAGGGGGAGAGACAGACAGACAGACAGACAGACACATAGACAGACAGGCGATCCCCAGACAGACGACAAAAAGACATGTAACTAGACTGATACATAGAAAGACAGACTGATTAACGGTTAAATACATAAGACAGATAGGAACTGGTAGACAGACAGACTGACAGATGGTTATGGTTTTTATAAGTCTGTTTATAAGCTTTTCAACCTCCTGTAGTGGTGGTTATCTCAGCTGTCCACAACCGTGGTCCAAAAATAACATAACACTATTGTGCCATGTCATCAAGGACTGACAGATAGACAGACAGACCAACCGATAGACAGACCCACCAACTGACAGTCAGACACACCGACAGACAGGCACACAAACAGACAGACAGACCAACCGATAGACAGACCCACCAAATGACAGACAGACACACCGACATACAGACCCACCGGCAGACAGACAAACATACCGACAGACTGAAAGACACACCGACAGACAGACCCATCAACAGACAGCCAGACACACAGACAGAAAGGCACACAACAGATAGACAGGCACATCAACATACAGACCCACCAACAGACAGACACACCGACAGACTGACATACCGACAGACAGACAGATGCATTGATATACAGACCCATCAACAGACAGACAGACAGCGACAGACTGACACACAGACAGACAGATGCACTGACATACAGACCCACCACCAACAGACAGATAGACAGCGACAGACAGATAGACAGACAGACTGACTGGATAAACAAAAGAGTTAAACAGACTGGGTTGGCAGATTGACAGACAATCAAACAGACAGATAAACTCAAACAGACATACAGACAGACAAACTCGCAGAATCACTCACCGTAATGCTCCTTGTGCATATCGATGTCCGGCAGGTACTCATTCTGAAACTCCAGCATAATGGCCAGCCAGGCCTCTTGTTCTTCCTCCGACTCGGTGAGTACCGTGAAACAGTCGTCGCTGGTGTATAGAACGATGCCCGGCTTGCCATGGCGGCCGTCCGACTTCTTGTTGATGTTGAAGCAGGTGTGTAGCTCGATGGAGCGCTTGGGCGGCTGGTGGGCCTTGAATTTCTTCTCGTTGTCGTAATACTCCAGGCGGGCCGGCCCGCTGGAGCTGGTGGAGCGCAGGACGAAGAACTTCTTCTTCATAGTCTGTGGGGAAAAGAGGACAAGAAAGACAGGTTGTTAATATTAGAACAGAAGAATTCGGGAAAACCCCAACGCGGAAGTGCATCCGGCTTTTTTCTAGGTCATTAAATCAAGAACACTATTCACTACTATTATCATTTGGAGTGCATCTAATATAGCGAAAGAGTTTTAGTCTATAATTTCTTACCCACTATAACAGCGGGGGTCAAGTCAAGACGTGAGGCACAACTTACAGCCGATGCAAGGCTGAGGTCATGGTCGATGGAATTTCCAGTCTTTTTGATGAATTCCATTAACGAAACATTGGACCCTGTTCGTCAGAATCACTTTTGCCAGTCACATACATGAGCTATTGTCGCCTCAGTTCAGAATAATTGTTCTCTCTCTCTCTCTTTCTCTCTTTCTCTCTCTCTCTTTTTCTCTCTCTCTTTCTCTCTGTTTCTCTCTCTCTTTTTGTTTCTCTCTCTCTCTCTCTCTTTCCTTGTAAGTTTGAGAAATCGTGGCTTTGAAGTTTTCCATTCTACATGGCATATAGAGGACCCACAATATTCATAAGTGTAAAGTGTACCCTGTGTCTCATCATAAACCAGGAAACACCGATAGAGCTCTATGCTGAGCGTAATCTGTCAATGCACTAACGCTGATTTTCTAGAGAGTGGAGATAAAATACTTGAGAACTGAGGTGATGAAATTACAAATGCTGTAGAGAGGAGAGATGTTGCAAATATTGGTTAAGCAAAATCTGTCTGTCTGTGTCTGTCTGTCTCTCTTTTAATGGTACAGGCAATGTTTTTTCTAGTGAGATAAGACTTGTCACTTTTTCGCGATTCGCTTAACTGATTCATTCCGACAACCCGCCTATGTGTGTGTGTGTGTGGGGGGGGAGAGAGACTTTCAATTTCAAGATGCAGTCCTCATGTATGAACCGACCAATCAAATCAGTGTGATCCAGTCCCTGCAGTTCCAAAATTAACAATTGTCATGAAAGTTCTGATGGTGGAAAGTTTTAATGTGACTCTAACTCTTATGACATATTACCGAGATAGAAATCAAATAAAGTTCAAGTCGCAATCACAAATAGCTTTGTCATGTTGCACGCTTAACTGCAAAGTTTATGAGCCAATACGTATGAGCTGAGAAATGTACACGTCAGGGCACAATCGCATTTCTGGTTTACAGACCCCTTGCGAGTGACGTCACAGACGCGACGTGCTGTTTTGTCCGCCATTCAAAATGGCAGTCACGGAAATAAAAGTTCTTGCAAGTGGTTTACAGAAAGAAGAAACTATTTTAACTAGTTCAGAATGTCTTGGAAACCAAAGGGATAATGTAACGAATCATGATCATACATGTTGGGTACACGCGAGTGTATGTTGTGAGCGATGTTTAGCTGATCTTAATTATAATAAATATAGTGGGCCCATGCAAGTGTGTGTTGTGAGCGTACATTTGCTGTCCCGTAGAAATACTGGGTCATCGAACGTGTCTGAGATGGTAACTATAGGATTTGCTGAGAGCGAGATATCCACCTGTAAGATGTAAGACAGGTGAAGGAGTATCTACAGTATGGATTACTTCTAGTGCAGCACTGTAAATTTAGAATAGTTTGCTCTGAACTCCCGATCAATCTGCCGTGTAAATTACTGCAAGATTTTGTTTCAGTAATTCTACAGGACACACAATATATCATATGTCATCTTGTTTGGTGCCAGATTTTGTTAAACACCATAGCCTAAACAGTAAGAACCGAAATGCAGTCGCAAATTGGCTACTTCGAACCCGTTTTATCAATTGTCAAACGACGTAAACTCACGTGGTTCGGACATACCACTCGTCACGACGGCCTCAGCAAGACCATCATGCAAGGCACGCTCGAAGGGGGACGCAAGAGAGGTAGACAAAGAAAGACATGGGTGGATAACATCAAAGATTGGACGGGACTAAACATGAGTGAGTTACTAAACAAGGCCAGGGAGAGATAGAAGTGGCGGAAAACTGTCAACTGCTCCATCGTTCCCTCTACGACGGCAACGTCATGAGATCAATCAATCAATCAATAGTATGTAGTAAAATTTCGCCAGCTTTGCAGGAGTTGAGCTATGAATCAAACAGTTGAGAGGGGCGCATATTTATCTTTACTGACCTGTGCAAGGAGCATGTCTTTAATATTACTGTTATTTTGTAATATAACAATAACAGTTGCGATATACATGATACTTACAAAAGTTGGTTTACATGAAAAAAAAAAAAATCCATTTCTCTTCTTCTTTATTGAACCAACTTTAGTTTAGTAATGCAGAGGAAACTTTGAGCCACGATAGTATCTCAGAAATCTAGCATAGTTTCTTAACTATTGATTTATCCTGGCCCATGTAAAGCTCAACTACTTGGCCTTTTTACTGTTATATTATTTTTCTGTTTGGAGGATTTCAGGTACGTATATGTGTGTATGTATGTGTTTTACTGTGTTTTAGCATGGCTATTAAATAGTTTTTTTTTTTCTTTTTTCACTACTGTTTTCCAGATTAGACCTCGGACAAGTTATTCAGTGAAACTCCATTAGAACCTGCAGCGTACATGTTGCCAACTTGTATGTATTGTTCAGTGCACGAAAAATATAAGAATCCAAAATGAAGGTAAACTTTTCTTGTTTTTAAATACAACAGCTAAAAGAAGTTCAGAAATCCATGCAAATTTTGACAAGAAACTGATGAGAAGCAAACTGGGAATTGTTATTTGACCAGCCTTATTTGTTCCCCTTTACCAAATACAGGAGATGTTGGACTAGCGCAATCAAGCGGAGAAAATCACTTTACGCTCTGTGCTTGATACGTGCATCTTGGAAACTTTTGAAACGTAGATAAGGGAGTGTGCATCCCTGTTATCATAATATTTTAATTTAAGCCATAGGTTTTCAGTTTAATAAAAAGTGTGATTATTTACTATTATTATTACTATTATTATTACTGTTTGAAAAGGCAATAGGAAAAATAGTTTTCCCCTGTGATTATCCATCAGGCTTGTGTCTACCAAAAAAGACGTTATAGGAATGGTCATAAAACAATCCGAATCATCCAAGAAAAAAAACAAAAACACGGCTCAAAGGTATCGGCCGTGCCAAAACTACATAGGAGGAAGATTTCAAATGCTATGCTTTTATAAATGTTTATTGCTGGAATTGTTGGACTTACGGCCAGGTGTTTGCACCTTTACAGTCATATCAGGTAGTTCCCAGTCTCTGCTGGACGTGGTCTTCATTGCCATCTTCTCTATTTCTGTGTCGCACAAGCTTTGGTAGGTAGTAAGAACGGGTGATAGTGTCTTAATTTAGCAAGGTGAAAACTAATCGATTAACTCTTACAATATGTGAATAAACGCGCAACTGTGCTTTACCTCAACTCTGTAGCATCCAGGCCAGGTTGTCTGGGCCCCGAAAATGTTAATGAATATACGTATAACAGACTTCCTTATTCTGGTAGCTTCTTTGTTGGTGTTGGTGCTGTTTACCTATACAAATCTCGGACATCAAGTGGTTTTTCCAGACTCCTTCATCCTCATTGTAAAGAAACTAAGACTGCCCCAGTGTGAGCGCCAAAGTCGCTGTCCGCCAAAGGGGATTTGCGACCAAAGTCCGAACTGAATGAGTGGCAATGATCTGGTGTCATGGACATTTTTTTCTCATAATGTGCTGTCAAGAGCAGCACAGAGTGTGTCCTATAATGAGAAGCATGTAATGTGTCCTATCAAGAGGAGAAGATAATTTGATCTATCAAGAGAAGCACTTACAGTGTCATATCAATAGCAGTATATAATGTGTCCCTTTAAGAGAAGTATGTAAATGTGTCCAGTCAACAGAAGTAGATAATGAGTCCTATCAAGAGAAGCACATAAAGTGTTCTATCAAGCGAAGCTTCCCGTGTATTACTGATGTCATAACGCTGCTCTTCTGTTTACTGCTGCAGTGTACTGCACGATATCGTTAAGAGAATGCCAGGAGTTGTCCCCCACGGACACAGCTTTTGCAGATGTTCTGGCAAGAGGGGCTGTCCTCATTTCCTTTCTGGGACACCTCGTTATATCAGTTACTGTCCGGGGCTGCTGGTGTCCATGGATTACTTCCCAGGTCCAGAATATCAAGTTTATGTGCCCGGCTATAGGTGGTGAAGTCACAGGGATTGTAGGCATTGGAGCTCACGTTTGCTTTGTAATCAGGCCTCAGATTCCGGGCGCCTTTATAGTGAGGACTGTTAGGTCTCCGGACTCTCTCTTTACGTTGAGCGCCAGTCTCTTCTTTTCCCTGGACACTTTGTTTGAATGGAGTTGGATCAGGTGCTGCAGTCGCGCCTTCGCCACCCCCTACCTTCTCAATTATTGCCTCTGTCTTGTCTTCCTTGAGCGGCTGTGAGCTCTTTTGTAGAGAGAAGGTTTGCAAGATTCGTGAGAATAGACCTGGGTTGGAGGGCTGCTCGATCTGGGCACCTCCTGCACCAGTGCATCCATCACCAGAACCCACTGAAGGTGTCTCTTCTGGCGCCACTACGGCTGTTGGTGTGGCCGTCGTGCCTGTGGGAGCTGGAGGCAGGATCTCTCTCTGCTCTTTCTCTTTCTTGCCTGCTGATCCCCGGTGTGGTGGAGTGTACGGGGGGACACGGGCATAATACGGGGTGGCCTTCTCCTGGTTGGACCGATGATCATGGGATTTGCTCTGTGCAGAGCTAACTCCTGATTGAGATCCCTTAGTGTCAGGTTCAGTCCGGGCCTGTTTCTGTGGGCCAGAGGTGTAGGCAGGAGTTATCTCTCGCTTGCCACCCTGAGAAGTTATCTTGTAACTCGTAGTGGGCCCTTTGTCATGCCGATTGCCTGTGTCAGTGATCACCGGCCGATCTTGGCCCACCGGATGCTTGGTCCCACACAGGTCAGGAATCGGATTGGCCCGTCCACGAAGATAATGGTCAAGATGACCGGTGGTCACCTCGTTAGAGGTTCTCATTTCTGTGTAATCTCTGGCCGGAAAATGTCCAGGGCCGTGCCTGGGACTATCATACCATTCCGCCTCTTGGGCCGATTCCTCCTCCTCCTCCTCTTCTGCGCTAGAGCTCGAGCCTTCTTTCCTCTGGGGTCCCCCGTCCTCCGGTGTGTAGTAGCTAGGACTGGACTGTCGTTCAGCTCTGTCCTTGCTCTTAGTCTTCAGGAAACTCACAGAAGTCGGGCTGGCCACAGAGTGAAGCTGTTTGCTCGGCCTATAAATCCCCTCCTCCCTCTGGACGTACAAGCCCGGAACACTGCGCTTGTTCGCATCCGGAGAGTAGTCGCCCGTGTCACCTCGATAGCTGTACTGGTTATCAGTCTTGTACAAGCCCAGGGGATGTCTGGAGTTCCTGTTAATGTTGGTGATTGTTCGACTGCCGGTGTCTCCCTCACTCTCCCTGATCGCGGGCCTGTTAGGGTGGACAAGGGAAGGCCGGGGATGTAGGTCGAAGAAAGAGTCACCCTCCTGTCGCCTGTCTGCGCGCGTGCCCGCTGTTTGTTTGCTGTTCTTCGACACCAACCCCTGAGCTGTTTTCTTTTTCTGTCCCAAGGAGGAGGCCAGTGCCAAGTCTTTCCTAGTACCGGCAGTGGATTTAAAGTCATTTTTACAAACGTGGGCTAATGTGTCTACAACTGACGTCTCTGGTCCCAGCTCGGTGCCAGTGTCTGGCTGTGTCAGAGCCCGAGGTTTGATGGCTATGTGGGGGCCCTCCCCGCTCTGTATCTTGAAGGACGTGACGCCATGCGACACCTTCTGTTTGGACAGAAGTGTGGGCAAGAAAGTAGGCCCTGGGTCGCGTGAAGAATTGGTAACATACTTAGGATGATCCCTGCCTTTAGGGCTCTTCTTTGCCTCCGGTTTGGGATATGAGTTCTCGACAGGAAATTTCTGTGAAACTGACTGCTTGCCTTTGGTATAGGGGGTTCTATCCACTTGAGTGCCTGTCTTGCTATCAATTTTGTAGGTTGGTGTTTTTCTACCATCGGGGTTTTGTTTTTGATTGCTCCTCGAGTCTAAACCCTCAATATGCGGTTCAGAGTCTCTAGTACGGCCTGCAGCGACCTTCTTGTTGTCCCGTTGCCCCGCGTCCCTGGCACGTTTCTCCACAGCCATGTTGATGTTGCTACTGCTCTTGCCTTGTTCAGACTTGTGTTTGTCTTTGCTCACCCCGCCATGGAAGTCATAGGAGCCAAAGCTGGGCGCGTACTTCTTTTTCTTATCTTTGCTGTGTAGATCTGGCTCAGATTTTTTATCCTCGCTGATAACATTATGACTTGATTTCGATTTCTTCCTGTCAGGTTTCGGAGGATCAACAGCGCTGCCCTCTGTTCTAATCACTTCTTTCTTTCGTTCGTTCTCTCGCAGAGTATCATAAAAATCCAACCGGAACACTTTCTTCTTGGCGCCTACAGCCTTCTGGTGTTCAGACTCACACGGTTCAGATCTGGTGTCCTCAGGTACAGGCTCGGGGACCTTGTTCTTGCCTGCTCTTTTTGCCTTCAGGATATCGTGATAATCCCGAAACATTTTCTTCTTTGGCTTTTCAGGAGCACTGACTCCGTTATTGACTTGTTGATTCTGGACTTGGTTTTCTGCAACAGTCTTCACTTGTGTCTCCTCAATTTTCTCAGTGGCGCTTGCTTTAGCAGCCTTACTGACCTCATCTGTGGCCCGACCTCTTTGCTCCTTACTTTTCGACATAGATGGGCGCTTTGAACTTGTGTCACTCTTAGATATAGAACTGCCTAGTTGTCTGACAATCTTGCTCGCCTCTAAAATTTCTTTTTCATTCTTTCCGTTGCTTCTTGGTGCATAAGGGCGTTTAAAGCTGGTGTCGGACTGAGAGACAGCTGTTTCCTGTTGTTTGTCTATCTTGCCGACATCAGAGCTTTCTGTCTCATTCCATTCCTTACTCTGAGAGAGTTTTGAGTTTGTCTCATTCGTAGCATCTGAATTGTCCTGCCGTTTAACATCAGAATGCTTAAATTTCCATGGACTTACCCTCCTGGGCGATCTCGGTTTGTTTGACCTCCAGTTTGGCGAGTGCCATCGTGGTTTGGTTTTCTGTGCTGGTGAAATGTGTTTCCCAGAAAACTCTCGTGGCGGCTCCTCTTCTTGTAAAATCTCTGAGACTTCTGTTACGTCCTTGTCAGTCTCACTGTTCCCTACATCAGCTATGGAGGTTTCATTTGTGCCTGACAGGTCACGGTCAGTTTCATCTGGTGCCATCGACGTGGAGTCAACGTTCTCAACATCTTGGATACTGGGCTCGAGAACTGTCGGTCCGAAATTGTCGCCGGACTCAGATCCCTCGTCGTCAGTGATGTCCGCCGGCGGGCCTGGGCTGTCCATTTTGTCCATATTAGTTCGATCTGGTATGCCTCTGTACATTTTGTACCTTTTCCCAGACCCTTTTTGCTCTCGGTTGAGAGAATAAGCATTTTCGCTCCATACAGCATCAAGGATATCTGAGCGGTACATTAAATCTGGATCTTTGGATGCGTCTTCATCGTCGTTAGAGTTAGACTTTCCGTGATTGGCGTATTTAAAACTGTCGCTCACATAGGGCGACCTTTGGACCGGCCAGTCTCCGTGTTTACTGGACATACTTTCCTCGTGCATGCTTGGAGCTCTGTAAGCCAGTTGACCTTGAGGTCCACCCGCCATTTGGTGCAGACGACTGGAGGACTCGGTTATGCCATGTGCCATTCCTGATTCACGAGGGGCCAGCCTAGACCTGGTTAGCGGGCTGACTGAGGGGCTCTGTCTCGATGTTTTCGGGAATTCGTTTCTATACGAGCAGGCCTCAACCTGGAAATGTTTCTTATTGCTTAGACTGTCCACCATCTTCCGACTGGGAGAGATGGTTGGGTCAAACGCTGTCTTCGCTGGTGATAATTCTGCAGCCGGCGACCTGACTGCACTGTCCCCGCCAGCCATCACTTTGGCAGACAGAACTTGTATAGCTGTGGCGGCAGCAGGTGACAACTGAGTTGGCCTGCCGGGCGAAGTTCCCACATAGCATGACTTTGAGCTGTCTCGGCCTCGACTAGGAGACCTATGTTTCACTGTGTTTTCACCCACGTTATTGTTGCTGGAAGAGTTCACAATGTTTTCCTCCCCAAGGTTCTCATCTGCACTTTCTGCATCAATATCCTCTTCCTCATCATCATCTTCCTCTTCCTCATAATCATCCTCATCGTCATCGTCATCTTCATCATCCTCGGCCGCGTCAGAACTAGAACTGGCAGAAAATATGTAACTTAAGTGGCTGTTGTTGCCATTTTTAGACATATGGCTGACCTTGCTCTTCCGCCTGAGGACAGGACTGGGGCTTGCAAGGGCGTGCCTGTGTTTGTAGTTCACGGAGGTTTTGGTTCTGTGACTATTGGCTGGGGAGACAGAACTGCCCGTGTTGGCCACATTATGGACCAAGTGCTTGGTTTGCCAAGTGGCAGCGTTTTCTGTGATGAATCTGGCTTTGGTTTCCGGATTCAGGGCCGCAAGAAAGACGTTCCCCTCACAGTTAGCCGGTCCATACCTCGAGCGTTGTTCCCCACCTCGTGTGGCATGCTGTTGCTCCATCATCGCTGCCATATCATTCACTATACCATTGCCGTTAACATCTCTATTGCCTTGATAGAAGTTGAGGGGAAATTCTAAGTTGTTGGGTATGTACTGAGGAACAATGCATTCTTGAAATTCTAGCTCCGTGTCTTCGCAATTAGAATCTTCGTTTTGTTCCCATTGGGATCGCCTTTGGCAGCACTGATGTGGAGAAAACAGCATATCATCATAATTCTCGATAGCGTTGAACGTGTTGTCCACAGCGATATTGTGAACCACTGGGTCAGAATGATCTCTTCCATTATGCTGCGTCTTTCTGCCCTCGGGGTCCTTGCCGCTAAATGCTAGCCCTCGCATGCAGTCAGCTGGACCACTCTGCACACGCGGAGAAGCACCAACGATAATCGGTCCTTCCTTCACCTCATGTATGTGCACGGCTTTCAGCTGAGGCGACTTTTCCTCCGGCAACCCTCGGTTGTTATTCTTCTCTCTATTCCGGCCATACCTGGAGGAGGGAGACGGCAATAACGTAGGTGTAGGACCCACCGGAGTGTGCTTCATTTTTCCAGACAGTTTCAGATTCTTCAAAAGTTTTGAGTATTTCCCTTGATACTCGCTGGTCGTGGCAGTTGTCGCCTTCTGGCTCACGGTTTCTTGAGTTGCTTGTGTCTCGGAGCGTATTTGTCTGTTCGATCTGGTAGTGGCACTTGTCGCCTTCTGGCTCACGATTTCTTGAGTTGCTTGTGTCTCGGAGCGTATTTGTGTGTTCGATCCACTCTTTGACAGCCTTTTCCGAGGTTTGGAATATTTTGGTTCATCGTTGGTCTCTTCCACCGCTTCATCTTTTGACTCGTGCTCTTTCGCTTTTACCAGCCTCTGAATGTTTTCGAATAATTCTTTGCTTTTCACGCGAATGACCTTGACATCTCCAGAAAGGAACTTGCTTCCCTTTTTGTCCTGAGTGGTCACCGTCTGCTGTGAGGATTTGGGTAAGTGGGGCCATCGGACATACACTGTCTCATCGCGTCCCCTTTCTCGCTGACCCGAACCCACTATTGGTGACCCCCGGCGCTGGAGCAGACCTATAGGCGAGCGCTCAGACCTGGAAGCGACGTCCATTTCCACAAATCCATAGGGCTGAGTCTTTGAGCCGCCGGTCATGACAACCCTTTTAGCTGGCCAATCACTATCTCTGTCAGCCACTTTGGAATTTGTGTTGGCATTTTCGAAGGCCTCAGTTAAGATGTTTGTGCACGATCCTCCTTGGTCACCAGCCGTTTTTCTTAGCACCAAAGCTCCGAGAAAGTTTTCCTCCTCATGGCTGACAGAGTCAAAGAGTGAGCGATGTTTCAGTCTAGCGAGGAGTATCCCTGACTGTTCCAAGGTCGAGAGCCATTTTTTCTTTTGAAATCGACCGATATCGAAACCGCCCTCCGGCCGCGAGGGAAGCCCCCCAGGGCTCCGGGCCTTCCCGTGGGGGTATTTGCTGGAGACACGATCAGGCGAGTGGCCAAATTTGAAGTTGTGTCTGGGTCTTTCCATGTTTACGCTTTGGCTTCTGTGGGCCGGGATTTTCCGACTGGTGTCTTTCATGGGTTCGAAGTCTAAAGAGGTCTCCATCATTCTGGACAGTTCAAGTTGTCGCTCTAAGCTTTTGGCTTTATGATCGGCAAACTTGAAACTCCTGCTGCCTCGAGGATTTACGGGCGAGGTCCTCTGCACAAGATAACCAGCCCTCTCCAAGGCTCGGTCCTTGCTTCGATCCCTGAATCGGCTGAAAGTGAAACTTCGATTTTTGGACGTGCTGCTCTTGGCTGCTTTCGGAGATCTGTCTGTTATTCTGGAGGCTATCCCTGACCTGTGCTTGCCGAAATCGTCTTTTTTATTGGTCTGTGAGCCGTTGATCATTCCCACAATGATGTTCAAGAGACCACTACTTTTGTTACCTGCAGGCCTCTGTGTATCAACCTGGTTAGACTGCTGTCGCGAGGTCCCTGGCCGGACTTCGATAGTGGAAAAGGTATAGCTTCTTGGTTGCCTTTGGACACTGCGCGGACTCTCTCCCGGAGTATATCTCTTCTCCCTATCATTACTCACGAGCTGAGTCTCATGCTCGTCACACGAAGCCCGTTGTGTCAGTGATTGAAGCATGCGTTTGCACCTGTCAAAGGAAGAGGTGGCAATGTTGGCCACGTTCATCTCCAAGGGCGGTTTATCCTCGGCCAGTGGATGCGCCATCTCTGTGGTGTCACGATCTGAGCCGCACTGGTACATGACCTGTGTGGGGAACGCTCCACCGCTGGTGTTCTCGGGTGGGATACATCGGCCTATGTACGCTCCGCTGGTGCTGGAGAAATCGTGACTCTCCATGGCCTCGGGGACAAAGCTGTCAGCAGCATTTTCAATTGAGGTGAAATAGGTCTCGTCATCATCTTGTCCCTGCCCGTAGGCCTTGTACTTAGCTTGTTTCTGATCGGCTGGCTCCACGTCGTTGTTGTTGGACTGACACAATGCTAGCTCGCCCTCTTCCAGCGTCCCAGGCTCTATAAGAAAGAACGCGTCATCTTCGTCATCTGAATCAGCGGGTAGATTATCAGAATTATCATCGCTATTGCTTTCGCTAGATTCCTCGGCCTGTTCTTTCTCATCATCATCGTGACCATCGTCAGCATCTTCCTTTTCGTCACTCTCTTCCTCGGTGCTCCCATTGCTTGACGTTTCATCATCATCGTAATAAATATTATTAAAGTTTGAATTTTCGCTGAAATAGGTAAAGTGGTTGGCGTCTTCTCGGAGGAGGAAATCGGCACTGACGGTATGAGGAAAGTAAATGGTGTCGACTTTAGGGACCGTTGACGCCTGTTGTATCTTGTTTTTCTCCTGTATGTGAATTGGGTTCATCACATCACCTCTTTCCAAAGTACCGTAGTACATGGAGCACTCTTCTGTCTTTGCATAGTAGTTCTGACCTAGTGAGCGTTCGGTGCCCTGGACTGCTGGCCAGTCACTGCGCCAACCCTCATAAGGCTCTGAATCGATCGGTGAAGTGTGATCAAATGCATACTGGGAACCTTTCATTGTGGGCCAGCCACCACTCCATCCTTCATACAGTCTTGCCTCAACCGGGGAACTTTGACGTGGTGGAGGCTCAGAACCTTTAAGCATTGACCAGGCACTACCCCACTCTCTATAGGACCTTGGCGAACTTTCCAGTGAGCGCTGCGAACTAGTGACGGCTGGGAGGGCCGTATTCCAGCTTTTATCGGAAGCTTGGTGCCCAACGTGCTTGACAGCAGGGGAAGTCACCGTGAGAGTTTTGTGATTGTGGTTGTTATCACAGAAATCGTCCATGTAGGTGCCCATGTCGTCGTCCTCTTCAAACCAAACAAAGACTCTCTTGTTCTTACCCTTGAGGTCATCCTCGCGATAGCGGTCTTTGACTTTAGCGGCTTCATAGCAAGTGAACACTTTCTTTCTCTGCTGTTGCTGACACTTCGCTGCATCGCTATCTTCCTCGTAACATATAAAGATTTTCGTCCCTTCCTTCTTCTTCTTCTTGTCATCAGTATAGATGGAATCATCATCATCATCTGAGCATGTGCAAAGGCATTTCTTACATATTTTTTTCCGTTGCCGCTCGGAGCAAGGATCTTTGTGTCCGTTTTCGGGACGTTTGGGGCCACATCGGTCCGTGTAAAGACTGTCATGATCTGATTCTCTCTCCTCGAGTTCATTATAGCGTTCGTAGTTCGGGACCGATCTTTTTGGCGAACATACTCCCTTGTTGTCGCATTTACCTTCCTCGCGGGGTGGACGGGCTGGAGAACGACACGGGCGTTCTTTCCCATGGTAACATGCTTCTTTGTCAGTTCTCTCTTCCCTCTTTTCTTGGCGGCTCCTATTGGCGGAAGGAGGACACTTTATTGGGGTACAAGGTCGTTCTATCCCATGATATTCAGGCCCATCATCGGAGTTGTCTTCATTTCCAAGGTCATTATCGTCTTCTTCGTCTTCACCTTCTTCATCGGGGTAGCACGTTTCCATTTCAGCACATTCCCCATCGTCTTTACTCCGTTTTGTGGAAGGTCTTTTTACGCCGGCTTGCTTGTCGTAATTTTTGTATTTCTTGCAGATAGCTCGTAGTTCATCTGTGTTCATGTAAAGACATTCTTTATACAGCTCGGCGGCCTCCTCATCTGGGATATCATCTTTTGGTGCCTCTTTCTTCTCCGGAGGACACTTCTCTTCTTCTTCTTCCTCCTCTTCCGCTGCCTCACTGGCTTGTGGGGGATCCCGGCAAGCTCTGGCACAACGGTTGGCACATTCATCTTCCTCATCTTCCTCCATCTCCTCTGCTTCTTCCTCCTCCTCATCTTCCTCATCTTCATCATCGTTGTAGGTGTCATCTTCGATTTCATCATCTGCATTATCGGTTTTTGGACAAGTAAACTCTGCACGCTTGCCGCCCCGACAGATAGGTGTAACGTTGGGTCGGCATGGTCCGGAGTTCACGTGCATTAACATCTCTTTGGTGACCCGCACATGTTGATCGATGTCGCCCATGCGAATGGGGATATTATCCGAGGTGGTCTCTGCCACCACTCGGGCTGAGTTGTAAAGTGTCCTCAAGATGTTCTCCAGGAGTCCTTTACGAGACACCGAGGGCGTGCTGACGCTGACATCTTTCCAGCTAAAAAACGGTTGTTGGCAGACAGAGATCTCACGATCGGAGCTATCGCTGTCATCCATTGGAGAGACTGGGCGGGTAGGCATCTAAAGCTGGTATAGATATTTCATTTCAGTATAGAAAGATACGAAATTCAGGACTGTGCACAGTATCTAGATCTAGTGAGAGCGAAGTATAAGCATAAATGTTTGCAATGTAAATACCAAAATGAAATGTGAATGTGTTGCTAAGATACCTTTAGGTTTGGATCCATTAACAGCGACCGGAAATGACCGCTGACTAGACCTTGTGCTTTTGGATACAAGCGTTTTTGACCGGTATTTCTGCAGGTTGCTGTGTGTTATCGCTCATACTCGTGAGTATAAACCGGGAGGCCGTAGTCCTTTCTCCTGATGCGTTGTTACTAAAGATGTTGCCAGAAAGTCAATGGCGGGATCTGTTGTATTGTCTACATTGGGATGTTTCTTTGTCGTTAGATCTGTAAGGCGCAGCCCGAAATCGCACAGGACATGACGTCACTGAAGCTTAAACTGAAGTGCATTTCAGTGCGCCCCCAAGACTGTATTTGAGTCATGTGCAATTCTTGATGCCTGTGGGAGAAAAGATAACAATAATTATAACCTGGATCAAATTTTGACATCTTTATATCTCACACAATGTCACTGCACTTCAACATTCCTAATTTCAAGAACAACAGGCCTACTGGAATGCATTGGAGGATTTATACAGGAAAGATGCACTTTAAAGGTTTTTAAATATCTAAGGATAAAACTTCACTTTGAGATCCGTTATGTCAAAATCAGTTTCTGCTCTCTAACTTATCTTAAAGTCTCAGAACTCTTTGTTCTCTTATATATGATATTTATCGGTTCTGACGCTAATCTATTTAGCAAGCTAATCTGAAGTCTCAAATATCAATCTGGCGTGTCATTGTTGTATGTATCTAGACTACAAATCTGCAACAAAACCCATATGGACTCGAAAACTACTAAATGTATCCATTTCAAATTTGGCACAGAACATTTTTGCATAAACATATGTGTATGTAGTTACATAGAGCCGAAAAAAAAGCTTACTGTGATTGGTATTATTCTAAAAAGGAGATAATAATTGAATGGTTAACTCGTGAGAATGTTTGATCCTTATTGTACATTCGATAGAATGGCGAGTTCAAAACACCAAACATGTT
Organism: Peronia verruculata; assembly: GCA_038406235.1. Classification (NCBI taxonomy): domain Eukaryota; kingdom Metazoa; phylum Mollusca; class Gastropoda; order Systellommatophora; family Onchidiidae; genus Peronia; species Peronia verruculata. The sequence continues at coordinate 3,510 of JBCAUA010274325.1, read as the reverse complement.
TTCTCTGAGTAACATTCAGTTTAGTCATCCAAAATACCAACATCAAAGTGCGCAAGGTCGTCATACACTTTGTGTCGGGGGCAGCACCGGTTTGATCTAGTCCACACACACAGACATACACATACACACACTCACACACACACACACACACACACAAACACACACACATCCATACCTTATATCATAAATTGCAAGAAAACCCACCGTAGGCTTATACTATAGCCTCAAAAACTGCTGAATGGATCCATCATAAATTTGGCACACAACACTGTTGCATATGGATCTGTGTTTCTATGTACATAAACCTGAAAAAAGCTTATTATCTTTGACGTTATTCTACAAATGCGGTAATAATTGAATAATAAACTGGCAAGAATGCTTGCTCCGAATTGTACATTCGATAGTATGACGCGTTCAAAACACGTTTTCTTTGGGTAACATTCAGTTAAACCAAGCAAGACAGTAACATCGAGATGCGCACTCTTTGCCATATTATATATGAAATTGAAAATTAATGATGAGGGAAAATGACTTGTGATATGCCCACAAAGTACCAGATACATGATGCATGCCTTTAGCCTGCGGAAAAGAAACTTCAAAATATCTTTACAACGTTCGAGATCTGTGGATTACAGGAGTGCATCTTTCTTTATCTTCAAATCCAATAAGACTGCCACTGAAATGCAACACGGGTGTCGGTACTGTTGTTATTTCACGTCAGAGGGAATGCCCTTGATATATCTCAAAATCTAAAAGAATTGTTACCCTCTTTATACTGCTGTCATTCGGAAGATTGACCATCAAAAAAAGACTGCTAAAATTAAAACAAAAAGAATTAAGTGCTCCCCTCATTCCATATTTTGGGGAGATTTTTTCATGACTATTACAAAGGCCACAAAAGTGATTCTTTTCCTCTGTACATTGCTTGTTCAACACCTTTTTTGTCTGGTAAAGGGAGGTAATAGGGCTGGGCACCACGATTTTCCATTGAAGTAAGTGTCACTATGATACCAGTGCAGAAAACAGAAGGTTTCAGTCCAAAACAACCGTAGTAGTAGTATTTGATTCTGGTACTGTTTGAAAAGTTCGGTTTAGAACTACACAAATGTTGCAACTGAAATTAAAAACGGCAAGCAACTTACAAGGCAGATGAAAAAAACTATCTATTGTTATATATGAGGTCATCGTGGCTATGTGGTTTGGCGAGAAGGTTGGTTGTTAAAAGTTTCACGTAACACAATAGTGTCATGTTATTTTTTTACCACGGTTGAAGACAGCTGAGATAGCCACCACTACAGGAGATTAAAAAGCTTATAAAAACCATAACCATGTGGTTTGGCGGATGCTTCCTGTAGAAAACGACTCACGTCGGTGAGTTTGTGGCCGGGATCGACTCGCGGGCCCTCGATCGGGTGATCGGGTGATGGAAGAACACGAAGATCGAAAACCCGCATGTGTTCAACCACTGAATGGCCCACTGGCTTCCTCTGGGTAGAACAGCCAGACGTCTAGCCTTCTCGTATAAGGACAAATATATTTCAGAGGTCCCGCGTGTTTCTTATGCACATTAAAGAACCCTTGGCAGTTAAAAAATCGGCTGTGAGTAGGCGAGGTGCCGCTGTCCCGGCAAATTTTCCAAATTCCAAATTTCTACCCATACAAATTTTCAACAACGTCAGGCAGGTACTAAGAGATAATTCAACCTCTTCTGGATCGAAATTACAATGATTTGAGTTTCGCTCCCATTAACCTCTCTGCTCAACCTATACTATGAGCCAACAAGACAGAATTCATTGTTCACCGATGGCCTAATGCCTTACCAGGTGAAATTGACAGGTAGGTATATTGTGCAATGAGTTAATGTTTAAGATTTGTTATTTTGTGTTTGTTTAGATTTTCAAGGGATGGCTCATCAGCACTGTGACTGCTACATTGGTACGACCATTTGGTGCTAATCAGTGATATCCATGCAACGTCCATTGGTAATTGAATTTAATTTTCAAAGAAACTACGGTCCTTGCCTAGAGAAAATGTGTCCAATGAAATGATCTTAAAAAAATGAACAAGAAAAAGGGTATGTGAAAAGTTGATTTTTTTTTCCCCTCTTTTTATCTTCCTGATTTTCTAATTTCTCCGTTTGATGGAAACTTTATAATAAACATATACATGTGTATGTCTTACATATTCTCATAAAGTTTTATTGTTATTGCTGTTCTTCTTCTGTTGCTGCTGTTGCTGTTGGTGGTAGTGGTGGTGGTGTTGGTGGTGATGACAGTGATGGTGGTGGTGGTGGTGTTGTTGATGGTGCTGGTGGTTCTTGATGGTGGTGGTTGTGGTTGTGTTTTGTTTTGTTTTGTTTTGGACCCAGAACTGCGTGACATGAGGGAAAAGTTGAGATATGTCATTTTTTAAAAATCATTTTTATTACCAGTAACACTCCCTTTTATATTATTACAACAACGTTAGCAATGAACTATCAACACTGTATAAACATTAACAACAAAATTGTTATAAACATCAACAAAAAATTTCACCTTCCTGAGGAGAGATCACACCATCACATCAAGAGCTGCCACATAAATGGACAGATGTCACTTTTGTTAAAATTAAAAAAACATTTGTGAAAATTTGCACATTGTCTTTGTATCAGTAGAAAAGAAAAACAAAGAAAACTCCTGCTGTACTGCTATAACATCCGTGGTACTGTGTGTTTTTATTATAACCTAAAAAAATATAGTGAGTTGGCTAGCAAAAATGGAAGATAGTTTTACTGATTACTTGCACCTCCCAAAAGAGGGACTTGTGCAATGGGAGATTATTTTGACAAGCCCTATTACTTCCCTTTGATAGACAAAAGAGATGTCTGGCATGCATTGTAAAGATGAACAATCCCTTTACTTTTTGTCATTCGAAAGACTGGTCGCCAAAACATTTGATATAATTATAACAATAAGACAAAAACATTCTCTTTACATCATAATTTTAAAAAAAAAATTTCATGGACTTTGTTTCAAGCAAAGACGGCAAACGTGATTTTTGTTTTCTTCTTTACATTGCTTGTTCAATTTCTCTGTTTCCTGGTAGAGGTAAGTACTAGGGCTGAACCCAACGATCTCCTAATTGTCACTCAAACTGAAAATGTATCTGGGCCTTCTGGCGACTGCTCACGTTGATAACTACGTCCAATTTACTCTTTGTCCTCTAAGGGTTGGTGTTCTTGTTTGTTATAGTTTCCAATGTTTTAACGTGTATATAAATAAATAGATAGATAGTGAAACAAATGGGAAAAAAAGAGGGGAAAACAGACAGACAGACAGACAGACAGACAGACTGACAGATGAATGGATAGATAGACATAGACACATAGACAGACAGACAGACCGATCGACCGACAGACAGACCGACAGACAGACAGACAGACAAACCGACAGACAGACAGACAGAGAGACGATAGATAGATAGATAGATAGATAGATAGATAGATAGATAGATAGATAGATAGATAGATAG
>JBCAUA010274214.1:0-19921 GCA_038406235.1 Peronia verruculata | reverse complement strand
CCCTCCCCCCCCCCCCCAAACAAAGAAAGAAAGAAAACGATTGAGGAAAAGAAATAAGAGATTTTTTTTTTTTCACGTTTGGAGATGCCCATTCTTCGTCTGTGCAGTTGACTCTGTAAGCAAATGGCGATGTGTAGGCTCTCTTGTTCCGTAGTTCTCTGAAGCCCAGTAAGAGTGAAAAAGGGAGATCGGGCAGTTTTGTTTTGCTTCCAACCACGCCACAGTGTTCTCTTCTCAAAGGATATACTTCCTGTGGAAGAATACACAACAGTGTAACAGGTATTGCAAATAATGAACTTAATCAGTCTTTAGGGATTGATTTTAATCTTTTGTAGAATGAAAAGGAAACAAAATGGTCTAGTGGCACAGTCATAATGAGAAACTGCATCATCTAGGACAAAAATGTAAATACATGTAAACAATTTGCTCCTGGCGGATTGCCAACGGTCTATATTTCCTGTTCAAACACACACTAATAAAGAAATGATTAAGTGAGTGAAACTAATGCAGTTTTTATACTTTCTGTGCAAAAACATACAAAAAGTGACAGAAAATGATGACCGACTACACCAGTTTCCGCCACTTAGGACTGCGTAATATGCAAAACCACTAAAAAATGAGATGATAATGATGATTGTTATAATAACCCATGCCAATCTCTGACAAGAAAAGGTACCGTCTGAGCAAAAATTATTTCAAATGTAATAGAAGGAGATGAAAACCAACAACATAACTCTTTGTAAAGGATCTACCTGCTGTACAAAAACACACAATTTTATTCTAAGAGACTGATAGTGATAACAAACCATTCAACAGTCTCTGATAAGCAGATTTAGGTAACTACGCCAAGACAAATCAAAACGTTAACCACAGTGATATCAGTAAACTTCATCCGTCTCTGTCAATAGATATGTCCACTGCTGAGTGACACACAAAAATCTGATAGACAGCGATGCAAATAATTATGACAATCATTTTGATGATTACCTTGACCAAGAGTCTAGGTGGATTTGAACATTTGACTTTATTTACCTTCCTGACTATTTAATGTTAAATGCATTACATTTGATCTAGGTACTGGTCCTTGGTGTCTTGTCGTAATCGTCATTCCGATTTAAGAAGTAACTGGTCTTATAGTAAGAGCTCTGTGTTCTATGTTTGTGTGCAACAATTGTTGCAGAGACTGCTAAGCAGACTGGATTGCTGAGCCGGTCCAGATTTCTGCTCCGAATGAGACTGTGGTGACCAAACAAGACACCGCTTTTGTCTCACAAGACAGAAGGAGCCTACTTCTTTGTTCACCTCCAGTCCTTAACTAGAATTCAATGTCTTTGTTCAGTTTCCAACTAGAGTTCTGTACTCATGTTCAGTTTTTATCTAGAGTGTTTTGTTTTTGTCCAGTCTTTAATGAGGGTTGCACATTCTTGAGAGAATTCTTTGCGTTGTTCAGGGATCAAGTTTAGGTAAGTTCAGTCTTAGTGCGGGGACAATAACCAAGCACAGTTTGCAATATAAACCTGTTGCCTGAATTTGCTGAGAGCATCTCAAAGCACCGGCTGAAATATCAGCCTTCATTTGTTTATGCAGAATGTGACACTTTTTTGCAAAAAGCTCAGTGGAGCTTTTAATTCAGCTGAAGGACATTCATAATAGCTTCGACATACCATATAGACAATTACTTGGAAATAACGTCTCACAAAATTGAATAGGACAGTACTGTGCTTCATAGTGATGGAAGAATAAAATATATAAATAATGATGACATGATTTCTAATATTTTTAATTTTGGTTGACGTTCTATTGTCCAAGAAAAAATTCTTTAAAGAGCACTTATATACCGCTTATTCTGTACAGAACAGGTTGTGCGCGCTTTAAGATCAGACATTACCGTAAACCAATAGAGACATATACGTTCTCAATTTAAAAGATATTCAAACCCTTATTAATCTGCCAAAAAGCACTCCGTCTAAAGTCTTTGTCGAGTCATAAAACATTGTCTTGTCTAAGGTCAGACTGTCAGACCCTGTGTAACAAATCATGATTGTGAAATACGATTGTGGTCTGGTAAGATCGTGTGTACTCTATGCCCGTGTGTTGTGAGTGATGTTCAGCTGACTGTAACGGTGTGTACTGGGCCCATGCGATCGTGTGAGTTAAAGAAAGGTCGAGTGGTTCTGGTCTGACCATATGTGTGTGGGTGATGCTCAGCTGGCTGTAACTGTGTGTTCGCGTAATGTCTAGGCGGCTCTGGTCCGACCTTGTGTGTGTGTTTGTTATGTCATGTGCACGCACTGGTCACTTTGAGAGACTTTGGGAAGAGAGTGTTCTAGATAGGATTGTGTCTGTATATATAGAAGCCCAGCCAGAGTGTAAGAGGAGGTGAGGAAAGCAAGCAGTGTGTAGAGCAAAAAGTAGTGTAGTGTACACAGCTACCTTGAAGTATATATTGTTTCAAACAGTTGTTGTTGCAGTAAATTCTGGATCATTTCTTATTTCACTATTCCTGTGTGTGGCTCGTCCGTCTTCACCGCCTGATTACCACTTACAACGTCACAACTACATCTATTCAACATTCAGAGAGTTTGTGACACCGTCTTAGGGGTCGAATCAAGAACTTCTGATTCCGAGCCTAACGGTCCAATCCCTAGGCCATAGATGTCATTAGAAATAGATACAAACATCTAATATAAGTTCAATTAAACCAATAGTGAGCTTCATTACTATGTCATAGAGCAAAACACACTTGCATTAGTGGAAATTGAGAAATTAATATTTCAGCGAAATAACCCATTTTCCATACGGCGTGAATCATATTTACAACAGTGGGTCACAGAGAGTTAACCTATCTGGTTACAAATATAACAGAATATATTTTTGTAGTGACGGTTATCCGAACTGTCTCCAAGACGGCTAGACACTCGATAGATTACAGATGAAAGCTGATTCCCTTCACATGCCAGTCTGACGTCTTCGTCGTACTCTTTCCAATCCCCAGTGACATTACAGGTGTTTATTATGTCTCTGTAAAATAGTGACCAAGACAAACTTGCAATTTCCAAACCTCAAGGAGTGTATGAGGTTAGTGGGGGCCAGATCCCAGAGGGTACAGGGTCCTAGAGGTTTTACTGAAAACGTCCGTGGGGAGTTGATTTTAATCATTACCATCGAACATAGAAGAAAACAACAACAACAAAAGTTCAAATCACCCTTGGTTCTTGTGGCAACGGAATTTGCCGAGCTATATTGCATAATTATTCCATGAACAAATGTTCACATTTTCCAATCTTTTTGCTTCAAATTTGGCACACGTGCTTGTCAATTTCTAAAAAGAAAAAGTGAAAGGTTGACAATTCCTTCTGACTTTTTTTTTCTGTTGTTGTGATGCTGTTACATTCACACCATAATTTATAGTAATTGGTAAAAAATATAACAGGTAAATAAATAAATAAACCTTGTATTAAAAAAAAAAACTCATTTTGAGGGACAAAAAAGACATTTATATTCATTTTTAAGTACTGCGTTTTTAAAGTCCGTCAGTATATTACATCATGTCGATTGAGACGAAGAGATAGAAAAAGATGAAAGAAGACGAAGATGTAGGAGAATAAGAATAATAAAGATCAGGAACAAAACGAATACACACATACACACACAAGTATGAGTCCGATCATGTTACTTTTGACTCTAATTCAATCACCTGTAATAATTAGGCAGGCACTTGTAGATCTTGACATTAGGTGGAATATCCTGGGTCGTACTGCACCGAGACTTTCCCCTCAAAGCCAACCTAAGCAATTCCTGGTAAGTTGTGGCTGGATACACGTGCATGTTGTGCCAGCACTCTATATTGAGTTGCCACGGTACCATCTGATTTGGGGACAAAATATAAAATATTAATCAATACAAGACGCGCAACACACCAAGAAATTCCTCTAGATTCTCCACATGGCCAGAGGTTTAATGGGTAGCCAAAATTACATTGTGGCTTAAAGCACAATACCATTCGTCTTTGTAATCAAGATGCATCGAAATTCATCGAAAGTCATCTTTGTTCTGCGCAAGAGATTTAAATCTATCTCTTCTGTCACTATCACACCAAATGCTTCCAAACTTTGCACGTTATTTTTAACATCTACTACCTACAAAGTGACAAAAACAAAATGAAACCTCATTATTTTTTTTTTTTAAATTTCTTAATGAGTCTTTGAAAATGCCTCATATATGACATTACCAATTTTAACATTTTAATCATTTCAAAAAAATATCTTTTCAAAGAGTAAAGCAAAATAAACATATAAAAAAAGTTTTAAAAATAACAAAAAATATAAAGCCCGTATTATTGTCTTTGTGATGTGAAAGAAAGCATGTGGGGCAAATATTGCGACCATAAAAATGTCGGTAGATTTTGGAGGAGATAGAAAATAAGGCGATTAAAAAAATATTTTAAAATATTTAAAAAAAAAACACACAGTTTCTAGAAAAAACAAACAAACAAACAAAGAAACAGACAAACAAACAAACAAATCTATTGACTACAAAACGCATTAAAAGAAAACTTCAAACACACAAAGTGCAACAATTTGATGGGCATGACATCAAGAAAAGCATGGCCCTCTCATGCTCATAGAGGCATCTTGTTCTTGAGCCTCAAATGTGGCCTTGGCGCTTTCTATTAACTATTTCATAAATATATTATACATATGTAGAGACAATATTTACTTTTTTGACTTCACGGAATCTGAATGAATAAGGTACCCGACCAATGTCCAGTAATTTTTTTTTAAACAGCAGAAATCCTCACATAACCCATGTTGTATTTCAACAGAGTTGCTGTTATCTATAGGTGCAGAATAAAACAAAAGTCGGTGATGCTATTTTTTCTCTTTGTTCGGCAGGGAATTTTCTTGAAATTTGACTGTGCTTCGTCATCAACTGGTAGATGACAAAGACTTCACTGTCTTCGCAAAAATATCTTTCCGGATGAATAAAACATTTTAGAACTTACTGTTGAAACCAAAATTAACATTTAACTGATTTGAAGGTGGCATGCGTTAGCTGACCTATACCCAGCTATATAAATGAAGAACGTAAGCTGCATGATCTGTAAGATCAACCAGCTAATCTAAAACCACAGGCTTTATAGCTAAATTCTAAGCTGACTAAAATTTAGGACGTTGGTTTATGAGCAATATACCCACCCAGTTAACATGAATAAAGTAGACCTCGCAAGATGTACACTCAGCTAGCAAATTTGAGACAGGTAAGTTAAATGAGCTATACGCTCGCTACTTAATAATAACAACGAAGGACTGTAAGCTTTATTATGCAGAAAACAGTAGGTTAGCAGTTATTCAAACGAAGAAGGTGCTACTGCTTTTCAAAGAAATCCATTGCTCAGTTTTGTTTGTTTATTTCATTTGTCGGAAATTAGAAAAACAACATGGCAAAGAAACGATGGTCTTCAGGTAGTTTGTATGAAGACTAAGAGTAGGTCAGAGAGATCAAAATCTACCACTCTGGGTATTAATAAAACTGAACTGATTGCAGTTTTTAGCCCTACCTCTATAACTTCATTGCATTCCGCACAGCGCTGGTTATAATAAGTCACATTAGTTCTTCTGTCAGCCACTCTCACGTAAGTATCCGTGGACATTTTGTCGGTGGGTGTGTTCCCTTCACACATCTGCCTCACCTTGGCATCGGTAAAATCTGGGGGACAAGACCTTATGTACAAATAAGGATCACTTTCAGAATTAGAATAATTGTCGCAAAACAACGTGGGGTCTTTGCGAGGGTTCCGACCTCTGCTGTCCCGTGGACGTGTGAATGAAGGATAAGATGGCACTGTCGCTTGGATTTCACCAGACACAGTTGCCGTGGTCATCTCAATACCGGGTATTCTTATATTCGCCGTGGTGGAATTACTTGGCAAGTCTGTGGATATCTCCGGGTGGAATTCATGAGATGCATAAAGCAGATAAAGAAACGATCTCGCCTCAATCTCGATCTGAGGTTCACTAATGTCAGGACAGCAAACGCCGTACACTTCACAGGATGGCCTTTCACATTCGCAGTGGACGCAATATACATCTGGACAAGAGTTGTAATCCTCGCTCTTCAAACGAACCCATTTATCACCGTTACATCTGAGGGAACAATAGTTCTGCTGGTAGTCCTTTGCAGAAAGTCTGTTTTTGTCCCAATAATAGTATCCATTAGGCTTTCCCTTGATAACTCTGAGGAAATTAGGCGGGAAGATTTGGGCTATGAATTCGTGATACTCAGTGGTAAATATGGTGCCCTCTGACGACACAGGGGTCGGTGCTGAATCTGTAGATGGTACTGTAACTGATGCTGATGGTACAGTTGCTGAGATAGTCAGATCATCTGATTGCGCTGAGGACAATGGCGGGGAATGTGGTGCTGATAGCAATGCAAAATGAAGATTTCTCCTTGCCAGTGATTCTGTCGTCACATTACTGGCATGGGACCCTTTGCTAGTTTCAGAAACTGCTAATGGTAAACTCTCATGCAGAACGCAGCAAGTAACTGCATATACGAGAATCAGTCTGGTGTACATTTTTTAGGCAACCACCTCCGCCCTTTCCAGACAGCAAACTTAGTTACACCTCAGATTTCTGGTAGAGGATGAAAGATAAGAACAAGAAGAAATATCAAGCATAATTATGTCAGGCTATTTAATCACACAGACATCTAAAATTTGTGATGTAAAGTGTTACTATGCAATTTACAGAAGAATGTTGAGTTAAGGGACATTTATCTCTTTTTTTTTTTTTTCAACCAGAGAAAACAAACGTCATTTTTATATTTCTCAACATATTTTTAAATCCTTATTACTATTACTATTGTTATTAGGTGAAGCAATGTAATAAAACAAGGGAACATAACAAAACAAACATCTAATTTATTGCAAGCTTAGTAAAGTCACGATAAATTAGGGACCTTTTCTTTCACATGGAATTCAAAAGAAAAAAAAAGTATAGCTTAAATAGATGAATAAATAAATAAATAGATAAATATATGGATATTTTATATGGATTATATATGGGCTTATGGATAAATTATTTAATCATTTACGGAGTTCCTTTATTAATACGAAAATAATTCAATTATAAATAAAGGAAGAAGTAGAGAGGTTTTACAAACAAAAGCAAAGAAGAAAATAACCAAAGAGGGCACGTTAGCCGATGGGTGAGGTGTCTGTTTCTCAGAGCAAAACTTACGTCGCGTGTTTCAATGAGAAAATGTATTATTTTTTCAGTGAAACAACGGTCTCTGTGTTCTTGGGTGGAGAAACCCGACGTCTAGTCTTCTGGGATAGCAAAGGATATATTTCAAAGTTTCCGTGTGTACCTTATATACGCTAAAGAACTATAAAAGTACAGAAATATTGACGGATGTCTTACAAAGTTATATCAATGCTGGTAAATGGCTCAAGGCAAACTAGTAACATCAATAATGTTATGCATGGACAACTCAGCGACTTCTGTAAATGCACCATCACATTTGAAACCTCACCACCAAAGGTTACAGGAATGTACACCATAGGACAGATGTAAAATGGCGGGTAGCAAACCTGAGAGAGTTTCCACACGTCAGAACAACATTCTATTTTCCCGCGAAAGGTATATCGAGGTAACCTTCACCAGGAGGTTGAAAGACATGTAGAAACAAAAATCAGACGAAGAGTAGACGGAGGCGCCATAGTGCAAGCTAAAGAATCAAACTCCAAATTTTTATCCCATGGCAAAAGTTCTTATCACTGGGCACACCTTAAAGCCGAGATAATCCTTTTTTATGAATTAAAGGTCACATACAAAACAAAATGATAAACAAACAAACAATAAATAAATGAATGTCCTTATCTTACGGCTAATAAAATCAAAATGCCATCCAGTCCAAACTTCGCCTGACATTTTGATGGAAACTGGCGAAGCTGCAAAAACGTTAAGACAGAGGCACCTGGTACATTAAATCATCAACATTTATGCCAGTGAAAAGTACGATGGTGTGTACATTGTTCCGAATATATTATTAGACCTACCACTAAGAATTAGCTGATAAATATCTGTACTAAAATATTTTTTGCTTGTTTGTTTGTTTTTTTTTTGTTTGTTATAATTTTTTCTTTGTTTTATTTTGTTTTTTGTCAACGATGGAAGGTTATTTTTCAGAGTGCTCACTTTTTTTCAGAGTGATAGTTGCCTAATCTACGCCAGTGTCGAACTTAAGAGTAAAATCATATTATTTATAAGTTACAGAATGTTTTCCAGTAATTACAGCCAAAGAATAATAATAATTTTTAAAAAAAAAACTATAAAGATATCTCACCGTACGTTGATCCCCTGTTATGTTAACATCCTGATCATGGCTTGCAAATTAAACACAGCACAAACAATGCCATCCGTAGCCTATTTCACGGATCATCATGTATGAGTACTTGCTCCAAACCATGTAGTTGCTCTCTATACTGCGTTTCATAAATGAAACCGGAAGTCCGAGCAAGAGTTATGCGCCTGAGCACTGGGACGTTCTGGTTTCAGTTCAAGATTGGGGACAACGATTAACAAATGACCCTGCGCTCAATCGAGAATATGAAAGTTAAAGATTTGAAAAGTTATTTTAAACGAAGCGGACAGCTATGCAGCGGTAAAAGAGATGAAGACGAGCTAAGGGGAGTTCGAGCTTTTCGCTCAAAAGGCGATCGAAGGCTCAAGAGAGGACAGACCGAGCTGCGCACTTTCTCAAGCTTCTGACACTAGTTCCATCACTGCCAACAACGTTGTTGCTGGTCTTGTTGACTGGATGTCAGTAGAATGTGTGCCTTGTGATATTTGGCCAGACATTACGAACAAAGAAATATACAACTATTTAGTATACAGCTGTGACAAATCCGGGCTGGATACTTTCTTCGCCACAAGAAAGCAAAGAAACAGCTCAAGGCCCAGACATTTTACGAAGACCGACACGTGCATTTAGTCAGGCATGGTGGATTTATCTAGATCTAGATCTAGATTTAGTTTGTTTAGATCTCTATATAACCTTAACATTCAGCCTGGTATCAGAAAAGATGTTTTGTGTATACTATCACTAGATCTAGTGTCAGTACTGAAAACAAAGTGATTTTTTTTAGTCTTAAAACTCATTGTTACATTATTATTCATGGTGTCAGTTAGCTCTGATGAATTAATGGCAGTAATGATGAGTTCATAAATAATCCACAAGTTAAATTTTCTGAGGTGTGAGCATATCTTTGCGGTAAATCCCAGTAACCTGTAAAGCCTAAATCTTCAAACTTCAGCTTAAAGAAATCTAGAAACCCAATCATACCCACTGCTGCGAGTTCTAATTTGAAGGTCTATCCAAACCACATCGTATGGGCTAATATTATCAAAAGTCACCGGAAGAGTGAGTTCAGCTTACTGTTCATGCACTGCAGGGTAAGAATTTCCACCGCCAATTGTTTGTACTTGTGCAAAGATGCAGCTCATTCAGTCCCGTGACTAGATCTAGTTCCTTCATTTGGCTCTCATTTTCAGCCAAACAATTTTCTCTCCATTGTTTTTTAAACTTATTGCAATGCAAGGTTATAGGTCTAATTGTCCAAGTCTGCATTGTGACGAGCAATACATAAATAATGATTTTGTGCTGATTTGATCAGGAAGTGGTGTATTTAACATTTTTAAGAGAAGTTATCTATGTGCCAAGAGTGAAAATGTGTGTGTGTGTGTGTTTTTTTTTTGGGGGGGGGGGAGGGAGGGGGGTAAGTTTAAGATACAATAAACTTTGACTTCTCAATGCAAGTAGAGAATGTAGTGTAGGAATGAACATATCCATTATGACAAAAATCAGATGCAAGGCCTGTCTTAATCGTTTGTTTGTGTGTGTGTATGTTGTCAGCGAGGAGCAGTGAGAGACGTGTGTGTGTGTGTGTGTATGATTGTGTGTGTGTGTCTTTGTCAACACTAGATAGGCAAGTAGAATCAAGTGTGAGAACTGTGTTATTCTGTTAATAACGTCATGTGCAGTTAACAAAATGCTCAGTTCTTGTTAACTGCATGACCGCCTGGGTGTGTACCCGTCAACTCCCCCATGAAAGACAGACAACGAGAAGTGAGGTGTGGGACACTTTGTATCCCCGCCAATATGAGACAGGTGAAGGCCCGCAGACTGTAATGTAATGTGTAGTAAACTAGTAATGAGGCATCTCTCACTTTGATTATTTTGCTCTGTCATATCAGTTCCTAGCCCCATCTGTCAGTGCCTGAGTCAGTCACACGGAGTTGACTTTAAAACAAAAACCCCTCTTGACATCATCAGAAACAAAATGAATAGATTTTAATGGAAGTAAAAGGGGCTCGACAAAAGAAACAAATTCTAAACAAAAGCCAGACGTCTTGCAGATTGCAGTGTCCTTTTTAGTAGAGACAGCTGTTTTCATCTTTTGCTGCATTCTATTTCAGACTTGAATGGCTTGCAACCATGTGGCGGCACTACTATATGCTGTCATTGACATAAGTGCCAAGAAGAAAAATGGACAGGATGCAAGGACATCCAAAGAATTTTGTGGAAGCAGCTCAGGAAGCGACCACTTAGCCCGCAGACTGCGAGTGCCCTGACCAAGAAGCCAAGAAAACAACCTGCTGCTGTCAATCCTCCCTCAGGGGACTATTAAAATGTGAATGCATTTATTGTAAAAACCCTAAGCCAATTATCAAAAATCCCTTCTCAGCATTTCTAGATATTGAACTGAAAAATATGTACGCAAAACGTCAGGCAAATCAGTTGAAAAATGTAGAAGTCTATTTATTAGAAAAGTTAAGCAATATCGGGTGGTGATTTTTATCTTGTTTAAGGAAACTGTGTATGGATTCAAAAGTGGAGAAAATGAGCATAGTGTGGAGGGTTGGGGGGGGGGGGGTTGAAATGAATCACCAAGTGGAAGAAAGAGATACAGTTGGGAGAAATGAACACACACTAGACATTATTGATTTTAACCACGTATTTTTCATGTAGTTATTGACCTAGACACATTAAAACAAATACTCCCTCTGGTTGCATCCCTCTCTGACGGATATATACATATATTAGACCTATATATTCAGATCACTCACAAGGTAAAACCGTATTTGTATCTCTAATTTCTCTCTCTATATATATATATCTTCATTCTATATATTATATATATTTTCTAGCTAGATTAAAACGATTATCATAGATTCATCTTAATATAACAAGTTCTTATATTCCAAGATTACATCATCACGCAATGACTAATTCCATCACTTATACATCATGAGAGAAGAGAAGTTCTTTGTCTTTAAAAACGAATAGAGAGAAATTGGTCATCAGAATCCATGAGCCCTGGGGATATACAGATTTCACCTGGTCCATTTCTCCCCACATCAAACTCAGCCAAAAATATCAACAATGTTTTTTCGATGTTTTTGAAAGCTAAATTACATGACTCTTTATACAACAGGAATGATGTTGTTTTATAATTCTGAATTCAAGCGTGTCGAGAAATTGTGTTGTGAAGAAATCTTAGAAACAAAGTACACAAAACAACTTCACAGGCGTTCTACAAAACTGTTGCTTAAACTCGGAAACTTCGCGGGCAAAGAACGTTCTAGTGTTGACGCCGATGGTCTTCGTGCACATGATTATGCCCTTGACAGTAACTTTTATCTTTAGCCATGGAGATACATGGGGAGGTCCATTTCTCCACATGGTCCATTAGCCTCTACAATCTCTAAGTAGTAGTAGGACTTGTGGGAGAAATAGTAAAAATAGTAGTAGTGGCACTAGTAGCGGTAGTAGAAATACTAGTGCATGTAGTACAATGTAGTAGTAATAGTTGTATACAGGACGTGGTACTATAATCAACTCCATTCTTTATTTATATTAATGATTTAGCCCATCAATAGATGATGAATCCTTCAGCCCTAAGCAATTCGAGGACGTTTATGCCCAGTGAGTAATAAAAAACAAAAGATCCAGAAAAAGCTCAAACCAGAAACAGCTTCATAAACTGAATTCCCAAATGCCAAACAAAATCACTAGCACGATCCTCAAAAGATAGGACAGAATATACACCCACCATTAGACTGACAATAGAAGACGTACCGATGCAGCTCAGAGATGCCATCAAATTCCCAATTTGACTCTAAAGCCACACATTGCTCATGATTTCTACGTCTTCTCTCGCCTTCTCCTGTGCCCTCATTCCCATTTTTCCTCCATTCTGGCTTCCCTACCCCATCTTCCGTTGGGTTGTTTTAGGGTCCAGAGGGGGCTATATATGGCTGCCATGTCTTCCTCGGTCAAAACCAAGAACGTTTAAGACCTTGGGAAGTCTATTTCAGAGGCCCAGGTGAACGTTTTCACTGAAATTGGGTGTGGTCATTGCCTCAGATGGTCAGCCAGAGTCCACCCCTGGCACTGGGGCTCCCGATAGTGGTAAAGGAGATCATAATCAAGTCTTCTATATGCAATTTGCCCATAGCCAACGAAATAGTGATGATCCATCATTGAATAAAGAGCCCGAAATAGGCAAGAGCCTGGGTGGCAGAGGGACAACCTTTGTTTGATCCGTCTCCCCCACACCATAGAATGGACATGTGAGACGCGACACGATGAAATCAGGCGCTCGTCAAATTTTGAGCATAAAGAGTTTTTGGTATCACTGTGAAGATTATTCATTTCCCTTTCAGTGTGTGAAAAAAGTATTGATTTAGCTTAAATAGAAGTTAAGATATTGGCAATTAAAGACGATGGGGGTGACCGGTTCCTGCAGCTGAATTTAGTGAGAAGATGGCCGATCACTTTTGCAAATCCTTCTTTACCTTTGTTAGGCCATGCTACTAAATTACAAATTCTTTTGGCCTTTGGCGCTCCATTTCAGTCAGCTGAACTCTGAAACGCATTTTTAGTTTGATATAGAAGGGTTTGGTGAAGAAAACAAAAATACACTAAAAATTCATTCACTGTTGAGAAATACGTGATTTCTCCTGTCGGTTCAGTTTGACGAGCACCTGTTTTCATCGTGTCGCGTCTCATATCAACTTTTTGATACCATTTTTGTCTTCAGCAGAGACCGCACTTTTAAGAGAAAACAGAAACTCAAAATCCAGTATTTTGAGCAAAAACTATATTTCAGGACCCCCCCCCCCTTTTTTTTTTCAAGACAACACATAAACCTATTTCATGGACAGACCCAAAACACAGTTTGGTAGAATAGGAGTATATATAAGAATACAGACTAGATATTACAACATGGAAGCACGAGAACAGCCCAAAATGTAAAAGAAAGGCAATGGTCTAACACAAAATGCACAATCGCATGATATCCTGACTTTCAAAGCCACCACAGGCACGTCCAATAAACAGAAGTATAACGAACGCCGATTTTTTTATTTATTATACATCTGACAGAATATAACAGCATGCAAGCTGCCATTCAGGCATTCCCACAGCCCACATAATTATGAAAAGTTCAGATGGTTACAGACTAATTAGCTAAAGAGAAAAACCTAATCATTGTTGAATAATACATACATTGTATTGGGTTTACGCACACACTGGATTTCCGGGAACGTCCCACTAGTCCGAAGGTTCACTAGTCCGAAGGCTTACTAGTCCGAAGATTCACATTAAATTTTATGAGGCCCACATCTAGATCTAGTCCGAATGTTCACAAGTCCGAATGTTCACATTTATGAGGATTGTGTTTTTATGAGAATATTCTTCGATTTGGTTCCTACAGCAGTGCAAAATGAACACACACACGCACACACACATATCCACACACACACATACAAAAATAAAAAAAAAATCAAATTTGTTATTCTTTGTTAATTCAAAAAGTAAACGCAAACATTGTCTTTTTGATTGAAAATAACTGATTTGTTTTTTGTTTTTTTTTTATTGGGAACATTCTTCGATTTGCTTCCCACAGGAGTAAAAAACGCATGGATGCACGCATACACACACACACACAC
The DNA here is from genome assembly GCA_038406235.1 of Peronia verruculata. NCBI lineage: Eukaryota > Metazoa > Mollusca > Gastropoda > Systellommatophora > Onchidiidae > Peronia > Peronia verruculata. Next base: position 5,900 of record JBCAUA010274214.1, on the reverse strand, counting down.
ATACACACACACATAGATACACACACGCACACAAAATAAAAATAAGATACCGGTACATTTAGTAATGTTTGTTCAGTCAAAAAAATAAGCGCCATATTGTCTTATTGAATGAAAATGACTAAGTTTCTTAGTCCTTTTGCACGACAACCTTCAGCAGGTGAACTTTCGGACTAGTGAAACTTCGGACTAGTGAACCTTCAGACTAGTGAACCTTCGGACTAGTGAACCCTTTTCGGATTTCCAGGGAACGAAATGGCATTTAGACAGATTGCATAGCAATACAACACCAAAGCATCCTATTCAGCAAGAAATATGAAAAGAAGAAGTGAGGAGTAGAATTATGGACCAGATAGATGGGAAGTAATAGGAGCAGTTGGAGGAAAAAAATCTGAGGATAACCACACAAGGCACTCAAACGACTCACTACACAACATATTATTCTAAATTGAGCAAGAGAGAACAAACAATCAGACGCTGAGCGCAATACTAGTTAAGTTACCGATATATCAACAAAACGTACCTAATCACAGGGAAAGGCTCAGGACGTTGAGACACAGCTGACGAAAAAGTATACTGAAATTTGTTGCCATTCGATCCAAAACTCCTGCTGCTGAGCACACAAAAGTACCAACGCAAACAAAAAGATATGGGGCATCTCCTCTTGACATGAGAATAAAGTTGACGAAAAAGTAAGTTTGAATATATATTCCGTAAAACCTCCCTTCCCGTGGCCGATTACAAACAAAAACAAAAAATCTGCAGAAAAGTATTAACAAACCTGTATAGCGTATCTGCTCGAGCCGTGGGAACAGAATTGACTAAACAAAAATGGGCTGGAACCCTCCATGTCTCCCCACCCACCCACCCCCTGACCGAGGCTCTGGCTAATGAGTAATATAAGTAACAAAATACCCACATAAACCTAAACAAAAGAGAGCTGCAGACTGTATGTGTTCGGGGCGTGGAAACAGAGCTGAGTCATGAGAGGAATTTAATAAGACCACCATCAAGAGAGGGTAAGGAGACATACTTGCGTGGCTGCCGAAGTAAAAACCAACACGCGGCATTCCAAATGCCACCATGTACTTTTTGTTGTTGCTCTTGTTTTTGTTGTTCTTGTCCCAACAAACGCACAAGCCCTCCCGATTTCGACCACATGCTTTTGCGTTTTTTTTTTTTTTTTACACAGGTGACTGAAATGAGAACGCAACGTAACGAAATGTGCAATAATGAGAATACGAACGGACTATTAATGAGAATTAATTGAGGAGCGTTCTCATGTAGCGAAAAATGTGCGGTTATAAAACGTGTAACGGTTTGGCCTGTGCAGATTTTCTCTTCTCATACCACCCGTTCTGAGAGTAGTGGTGTCTTTGGTGTATAAAAATAGATCCTCCTCATTTTTTCCTTCAGAGCTTCTGTTATTTTGCTCTTTCAAAACAATACCAATAGTAATAACTATTAGATATGCCCCGCAGAAGGTTGAAAGGCGAAATAGATACCGTAATTGTAATAATAAGAACGTTTGTTTTCAACATTTGATACAAGAACACTGTTTGGTGCAAATGCACATGTACAAAATAAGAAAAACATATCGACAGGAGCCTTTTATACTTGATGGGACTATTACTATGGATTACAACCAGACATTGAATTTCAATTTAGAAGTCAGATATTATAACATACAGTTTTAATGTCTCGTACTTTTCTTCTTCATTAAGGGGAAAAAAAAAGAAGTTATTGAATGGTTAAATATAATTATATCAAAGATTATGTACTGTTCTCCAGAAAAGCCAAATGTGTTAAATGCAAGGAGCTTAGATGAACTGGAAGCAGCACTCCGGTCACGTGACCGCGCACCATTGAATCCGCTGATCCCTGTCGAACTGGGGGCAAATCTGTGTTTGTTTTACATGATAACAATGGTGAAGACATGCGTTTGTTTGGGTGCACAGCCTATGATGTCAAGAATCCAGCCAGAAGTTTTCATTCGTACGTATTTATTTGTACTTCTTGAACAAATGGTTAAGCATGAAGTTGAGGTTTTAGCATGATTAATAAGAAATCTTGGTGAGTACCATTTATGAATTGCACTGTCTTGCTGTCTTTCACTCTAGTAAAAATTATAGTTGATCTTTTAATATCTTTTGGTTTAAATGTGTTTTTTTTCCTCTAACCTTTCTCTCTGTGTCCTATTGAAATTATCCCTCCATTTTTCCTTTTTTTTTTTTTTTACATCTCCCCTTCTCTTTCACTGTGTTTTCGTTTCCCTCATTCTCTCCCTCTTTCTAATTGTTGTTGTTGTTTTTTTAATCATTTACTTTCTTGTTTTATCTTTGTTTATGTTGCAGATGCTCTGTGTACTATTTGAATGTTTTTTTGCTTTTTTTTTTTCTTTTTCCAGGGGAGGAGGAGGGGGTGGGCATTGATGAGAAGAGAGGGAAATATAGGATGGTTTAATTGTGCATATTGTATGATGTGTTGTACTGTTTCAATGAACATGAATACTTAGTTTCTGACCAACCACGCCAGAAACAACAAACTAGATCTAGTAATAATAATAATAATAGAGAGAATGTATATAGCTTTTATCCCCGTAATTACAGGCTCTAAGCGTTTTACAATCTATTATTACCCCGACAGACCCAAAGAAGACACTCACAAACGTTCTCAGCTTCCTGGGAAGCATACAAGGCGGCTGCCTGTAAAGCGCTCAAATCCTTATCAATCTAACAATATCAATCACTGTCTCTAGTCGGGTGCCCATTCAAACCTGGGTGGAGTCAGCAAATGTGTGTAAATTGTCTTTCCCAAGGACAAAATGTCGGGACTTGTCAGGATTCGAACCCGAAACTTCAGATTCCGAGTCCGACGGCCTAACTGCTAGCCCACGACATGACAAAAAAAATAATAAAACACACCAATGAGCTTTAGAAAGAAGCTAATCACTTTGTCAAAATCACCAATGAGCTTTAGAAAGGGTTGAAACACTCTGTCACCCCCCCCCCCCCATCAACAAAAAATATAAAGGCATAAAAAAATGTCATTGATGAGTTGAAATTTAATTCTATCCCAATCCACTTCTAGCGAGGCTATATGATCCCCCCCCCCCACTCCCTCATAAGACTTGAGAACCCCTGCTCCATACAGTCTTGAAATGGTTAATCGAATATGTTGACAGAGAGACATTGTATGCAGGCAGAGAACGAACGTGGAGACCATGAAAGACCATGTCTCAAAAACACTCGACCCGGGGGCGTGAAATCTCGAAGATCTTTAGTGACCATCGCCACCAGGGGTGGACAATTTGCAGAAAATGGACATTTCGCAAGCGACCAGTGCATCAGTGAATGGTCATTTTGCTAGTGACCGATCCATGTTCATGACTCCTGTTGACCTTTGGTGTGAGCGTCAGGCCAAGATGTCAGGACTAATAGAACCAACGGCTAATTACCAGGCCTGGATATGACAGAGCATTCTATCCTAGCCTGTAGATAATTAACGTGCTATAGTCATCCACAGAACGAACTCCCTGGAATTGACTTGGCCAGATTTCGGGTCAGATAATCGGTATTGATCTTTAACCCTTTCATCGTCCACATACAGACATTGGAACATACTAAGAATTTACATATGTAGAAACTGTACAACTCCGGTTTTATTTGTTAAAAAAAAAAAAAACTGAACATGGTTATTTTCAACTTACCTGACTGTAGTTTGCTTTGATGCGTAAAGTAAGCTACTTACACTGGATCCTCCAGTGGTTTTTAAGGGTTAACCTTTTGATGTTTGGTAAGCATGACTTGTTGCAGTATTTGTCAGTGATGTGTCTGTACTTACTGGCAGAACCATCACAGATCCATGGCGATTCGTGCTGGATTATTTAAAATCATGCGAAAGAGGATATATTCATGAGCGTACCGGTACCTACGTAACCAACATGGATAACTGTATTTCTTTAATATTGGAATACGAAATCGTTAGAATAAACCATAGTGTAACAATGGGGTCTTTACCTTGGCATGTTTGATGAAAAGATGTTGTGTGGCTCTCTGTTGTTGTTGTTGCTGTTGTTGATGTTGTTGTCACCGGTCCTTTAATGTTTGATCTTGCTGTTCTTTATATGTTCTTGTTGTTGATGATGTTATAGCTGCTGTTATTGTTGTTGTTCTTGTTGTTTTTCTTCTTCTTCTTCGTCTTCGTCTTCTTCTTCTTTTTCTTCTTCTTCTTCTTCTTCTTCTTCTTCTTCTTCCTCTTATTACTATTATTATTGTTATTATTGTTGTTGTCGTTGTGGCCATAAAACGTGGGTTGCATTTTGGCATAATACTCACTTAGGCCCTTATTGGATAGCAGCAACGCTATGCAGGATGTCAAGGCTAGAGGTGAGCGACATTTACCGGACATGAACTCAGCGCTGTGAGTCAGATCGTGGTCAGCCTCCTGGTGAGTAAACCATTCCAGGCTATGCAAAATTCATCATCACCATTGGTCATATACTTCAGCAGCATAGAGCCATGCATTGTAGGACTATTGAAAATGTAGGAAGCCGATCCAGATCTAAGAGTTTTCTTTTTTTTTTTAAGCTCTACCTTTCGTTTGTTTTGTTTTGCTTTGTTTTTGTTATTGTTCAGATGTACAGGGCGGTGACCTGTTAACTGTCATTACGCGCAAAAGCACTTAATGTTCCCAGTGTACAAAAATTCATCACATATAGCTATGTAAGGGGTTTCCTTGAAAGTATAATTACTTAAACTAATTGAAACTTAAGACCATCTTTCGTTTGCTTCAGATGCATTGCACGATAAGTAAATTATTGCCGCGATTTCTCTGAAACTACTGCAGCTTTGTTGAAAGTCACTATCTCCATCCACGGTAAAAACTGGCTTAATTGAAATCTTGAATATATATGCAACCTAACAAACATATTAAAAAAAAAAAAAACATCATTTGATGATAACTTAGTTTGATAGTTATTTTTCATTTTTTCTTTTTTCTTTTTCTTTTTTTTTTAAATCTCTTGCTTTCAGAGTTTTTACAAAAACATAAAAATATGTGCAATTTCATGGTCAATATAATTTCATTTTCTCATGACGAACGACCAAATTAATTTGACCAGGAAATTTCAACTTATTTGTTCAAGCGGGCAGTGTAAAAATGTGAAACAATTGAGAAAATATTAATGCCAATGCACACCTTAATGTCTGCAGTCTTTAGACAGTGTACATAACACTAAGTAGAGCTATCTAAAAACACACACACAAAAAGACAAAAACTGCTCTCATAAAGAACCTGTTTTTTGTATTTCTCTGGAAATATTTCACTAAAAACAAAGTCGCATCCTAAATGTCGATTAGAAATGTCACATTTAAACTTACGAAATGCAATACTTTTAAATCTAAAAATATTTTAGCTAGCAGCAAGTAATTTTGTATCAATATTAGTTTGTTTTCGAAAAGAATTCTACCTTGTTGTCTGCATTTTTAACTCAACATTTTTTTTTAACCTCTGTGACATGGAATGTTTTATGTTATACATTTTTGAGTGTCATCAATTCATCACAGCTTTTTCTTAGTTATGTTTATGATGTGTTTGCTTCAATGTTGTGTGTAGTTAGCTTATTGCAAAACGACTGATGTGATTTCTAAAAGAACAACAACAACAACAACAAAACACTGGTATACCTCGCTGTAAGGTTTCGTAGAAGGTAGGTAGGTATGTATGTAGGAGGGTAAGTAGGTAGATAGGTAGCTAGGTAAGGTGGTAGGTAGGTAGGTAGGTAGCTATCTAGGTACTTTAGGTACGTAAATACTTACGTTGGTCGGTAAGTAGGTAGGTAGGTAGGTAGGTAGGTAGGTAGGTAGGTAGGTAGGTAGGTAGGTAGGTAGGTAGGTAGGTAG
>JBCAUA010274104.1:0-19923 GCA_038406235.1 Peronia verruculata | reverse complement strand
TGTTGTTGTTGTTGTTGTTGTTGTTGTTGTTGTTGTTGTTGTTGTTGTTGTTGTTGTTGTTGTTGTTGTTGTTGCCTGTTTGTTTGGTTACATCTATGGCACTACATGCATCAGGTAACTCTGAACAGCATTTTAACTGTATGAGGTTCTGTTAGAGCCGTAAAGGACCTGACCGCCCAAAACTAACCTTATAAATATGACAGATGTAAAATGTAAACAAAGTTATCGTCTCTATACTATAGTCGTATAAATTAAACATTTCTACTAATGAATGTTAATCGGCCATCCATGCCAGAAACTGCCATGATGTTATAACGAGTTTTTTTTTTTTTTTTTTAAATCGGTCATATGACCGAGGACACAATGCTCAAACATGGATTTGTCGATATTGGTGTGGACATATTTTAATATTTGTTTGCTTATAACTGGTCAAGAATTGCCTGGCATCCGCGCAATTGTTTTTCTTAACCCTTTCAATCCTGACGCTGTAGGATTATCTCGGCTTTAAAAGGCTGCCTAGTTTGCTGAGAGATTTTGTGGCTAGGAATTTGAATTTGGAAACACCCCCGGACAGCTCACTCCGCCCACTCTTCATTGATTTTAAACTGCCAAGGGTTCTTTACGTGCGAAATATATTCACGATAAGTCCGAAATATATTTGCCCTTATCATAGAAGGCTAGACATTGGGCTTTTCTACATAGAGGACGCGAGAGGACTGTTGAGTCACTGAAAAAAATACAGATTTTGATCTTCGTTTCCTCCCATCACCCAGTGGGAGACCCGCGAATCGAACCCAAAACTTCATCCAGTTTTCACCACGGAGCATATGTCAGACCACATGGCCACGGCGACCTTCATACAGAGATCTCGAAACAACATGTGAGCAAAGATTCCTCAGGCACGTGACCTTTCTAAAACTACCTCAGTAGTTGGGTAATCAGTCAGGTCGGCAGTGACCCAGTCCCGCCAGCCGCCAGATGTCGCGTGATGCTGACAGTTTGATATTGAGTATAAAGATATGAGCTGACCTGTCTGTGTTACTCAGCGCCGCTTTGATGTCTTGTGCTGGCTTCCTATATTCATATTTCCTGTGTAGTATGTGTATGTGTGTATGTGTGTGTGTGTGAGTGTGTTATATCTGTGTGTGTCTTATGTGTGGGTACGTCTGTGTGTGTCTATGTCAGTCTGTGCTTATGTGTGTGTTTGAGTGTGTGTGTGTGTGTGTGTGTATGTGTGTGTCTGTGCGCGTGTGTGCGTGCGTGCGCGAGCGCGCGGGTGTGTGTAGAGTATCGTGTGTGTCGAGAACTTATCAATATTGTATGTCTACGTCTTTATGTAGCGATTTATTGAGAACCATCATATATATCTTCATCGCCCTCATCATCTGCAACTTCATCTTCGACTGTCACTTCATCTGGTGGCATCGGATTTCCAGCTCACGAGTAGTGCACTGGTCTTTATCATTCAGATATAGGCATAGGACCTGACAAGAATCTTCTCACTAGAATGAAGAAACGAAAATTGAGATGGTACAATCATGTGTCGCCATCGGCAGGTGGGCCTTGCAAAGACTGTCTTACAAGGCATTGTTTGTTTGTTTGTTTGTTTGTTTGTTTGTTTGTGTTGGGCTTAAGCGGCACAGCATGATCGCGGCTATAATAATATTGTGCCAAACACGTTGTCAATAAGAAGAGAAGAAAGAGAGCGGGACAGAAGACAGGAGCAAGGAGAAAAAGAGGAGATCTGACCCTTTGAACGATGAGAATCGCATTCCATGGGAGGCGTCCTCCCGATGGTGGTGTGTCACCGCCTGCAGGTGGGAGCAGAGAGCCTATTTATATACCCCGGGCCCCCGTGGAGGGAATGCGCATGCAAATTGTATTTCACCAACACTTTATACCACAATGCAGACTAGTAGGCCTATCTAAAAAAATTGCTCATGTCTCATAGCTACAGAAGTGGATTTTCTTGCCCAAATATAACCATACCATCAAGTAAGTTGCCTCTGAAACGGACATATCGCTGACTATGAATCGAGTTAGTTTCTTTTCTGTGTCAGCCACAGCCGAAAAACGCTTGATGTGTCAAACAGCCCTCAAATAAGCCAGAGGATTTCATACAGTGATCTTTGTAACAGTTCTTGTGATTCGACTCGTAGATCGGTGTAGTTTTGACCAATGAAGATCATGGCCGCAGACATATTGGATGCCAAGGGGAGAGAAGCCGCTAAACATGTTAAGGAAAACTTGATTACCTCCCATCAGTTGTCGGCCATGACCTTCGCGTGTCGGGCGGGAAAACAGCCCATTTACTGCATACGGCCACCCACGTCTGCCTCTCTTGTCGCTAAGAATATTCTGGTATGTCTGTCTGTCCTTTGCTTTTATCCTTGTCTTCCTTTCTTTTCTCTCTATCTCTCTATCTGCCTCACCTTCATGTGTGTGTTACATTTATTTTCCATTCCATATCTCCATCTTCTGTTTCTCCTCCTATTTCTTTCTTTCTTTCTTTCTTTCTTTCTTCCTGTTCATCATTCTCTTCATCCTCATCTTCTTTTTCATCTGTTTCTTGTATTTGTATTCTTCTTGTCTTTCTTTGCTATCATCCTTCTTCTTCACCTGTTCCTTTTTCTTCCACTTCGTTTTCTTTTCCCTACTTCGTTTTTTTCTCCGTTTTCGTCCTCTCTTCTTTCATGTTTCTCTTCCTTTGTTCTTCTTCTTCTCTATTCTTCTTTTTGCTTTATCATTTCTTCTTCTGCCTCTTCTCCTTGCTCTCTCTGACTATCTATGCCTCCCATATCTTCTTGCCAATTTATGATAAGTTTTTCTCATACGATTTACATATTCTTATACCACTATAACTGTAGTTTGGCCTACTATTACCAATGTTCATGCTATGCTGTTTTCTTTGTTTGTTTGTTTGCTTGTTTGTTTGTTTTTAAGCTTTTCAATTCCAGGAAAGTAGAATTATCTCGTCTTTAAATGTTGAGAATTTTTATGGGTAGAAATTTAGAAATTTGGCAATTTTGCCCGGACAACGGCACGCAGCCCACGTACACACTGGACCTCCGGAATATATTCGCCCTTATCCGAGAAGGCTTGACGTCGGGCTTTCTTACTCACAGGAAGCTAGGGGACCATTGAGTCACTGAAAAAATGCGGCTTTTTGATCTTCGTGTCCTGTCATCCCCCGATGAAGAACCCGCTAGTCGATCCCAGCCTGTTTTCTCCATGAGCAGACGCCATACCAGAGAGCCACCGAGTCCGCCGTCCATCCCCTGTTTTCATTAGGCACTATTTGTAGCTATTTTTTTTTTTTTTCTCAAATATTAGTATTCCTTTCCTAATATGCTCTGGGTTAAATAATTCCCATTAGTAGAACGATGTTTGAGTACTACTACCACACCTAAAAATAATAATAAACACTGTGGAGCTGCAAAGCAATAACTTTACATACAAAACTTGCCGATGATCTGTAAGGTAAAGCGATGAATGTCTTTAACTTCAGCCTACCTCCAGGTTGTACGGGCGTGCAGACTTTATCAGGGTCCTGCACTATCTGTCCCCATGTGGAGTGCACAGAGGCCATCAGAAGCACCCAGGTAGCACACAGCATCCTGCCTGATTCCAGGTAAACCATCGCCTGAAACAAAGGTTAATGGACTGTTCTCATTGATCCGAAACGTGGAGAAAATTGAGGTTACCGTGTAAATTATCACGACTGATTTTTGCTGTTGTTTTATAACTACTTTGATAATCATAAAAGAATGCTAGTCGTAGGACACACTATTGCATTGTTTAGCGAGATTCGATAACTCACCATGTTTTTGGTAGCCGAGATGGAGAGTTATTATTACCATGGAAAAGCACACAAAATGGGAGCATAGATCATGGGCATGCAACCTATCAGACGTGGTCTATGGGGATCAGATAGCATGGAGGTTGAACACATCATTGGAGTGCCAATTAAGCTAGCGCAATTCTCAATTATAAAAACAGAGATTACCAAACAAAATATGGAAACGACCGCAGTTAACACTTAGCAGCTGAGTGTCATAAACTCTCATCCGTGACTATATTTGAGGCTGTTATGATTCGCATATTATCCAAGAATCTAAGCAGATCTAGATTCGCATTTTAAAAAAATACAGTCAGAGAGGTATAGAGGTTGCTTTAGTGAATCTGATTGGGTTTTACTGATGAATATCATCTGCCATTGTCTCTATATAGTGGAACCATTTCCTAAAACTGTCAGCACAGAAAGATCAAGCTCTTGATCCAAAGGTTGACAACGACTTCACATGGCAGCTTAGTATATGCTGGGTATTACAGACCTAAAATGATTTCTAAAACACACATTTTTCATGTTGATCAAGTTTCAGTCACCAAATTTAAAGAAAGTCCTCTGCATCTCTGGATAATATTATCATTATTATTACAGAGAGCCATATAGCTTTGTTTCAAAACATATTCTGGGTCTAAAATGGTACAGATATGCACAAATACATCCATACGGAAGTAAGACTGGAGGAAACCCCGTTCTAAAGTTCTTGCTATAAAAGACAACATCAGCCGTGCCATGTGTCAAAGACTTAATTGCTCTCACCTGGAAACTTTTAAGTTTACCAGCCGGGTCGGCAGCAGTAAATTACTAGCTCTCTGTTCATCAATGTGCAAGGCGAAACAATGTTTTAAACTGGAATCTGGATATGCTCTAAATAGCCTTGTCTTTATTTTTCTGAGATAGTCTTAGAGCCTTGCCTGTCCGCGAGGACGTGTGCATTAATATAAGACTGTTAATAAATATTATAAACAGTTGCAATACGTAAAGCCGTGATCAAACAATTGCGTCACTGAATTCAACACCATTCATCAATAAGATCGAATTCATTATATAACAAAAGTCTCCAAGACAACAGTCAGTTTGTTTCTTTGCTCTGTGGCGTGTTCAATTTGTTTTCCCACTTTTTCATTTCTTTCTCTGTGGTTCTGTACTAGGCCTTTCTTCATCATGGTCTGTAGGTCAGTGCTTGTCTAATTCCGGTACCTTCTGACCTCGTCAGCGCTAGACTTGTTTTGTTTTACTTAAGCTATTTGTGCTGAAAAGTTTTTGTGGACAGAAATTTTGAATTCGGGAATTTTCCCCGAACAGCGGCACACGGCCTAGTTGTTCATCGATTTTGAACTGCCAAGGGTTCTATAACGTGCGCAACGTACATACTGGGCTTCCGAAATATATTAGCAATTACCCGAGAAGGCTAGATGTCGGGCTTCCCTACCCACAGGAAGCCAGGAGACCGTTGAGTCAGTGAAAAAGAAAAATGCGGGTTTTCGATCTTCGTGTCCTGTCATCTCCCGATGCAGAACTCGCAAGTCGATTCTGGCCCGTTTTCTCCATGAGCAGACGCCATACACACTGAGCCACTGCCTCCCCCCTATATCGCTCTTTTCCATTCTTTTCCTTTTTATATATAAAGAAGAAGGGGTGGGGTGGGGACGCTGCAGCTGCTGCTCCAAGCTCCAGTCAGAGAATCCATTGGCGGTACAAGAAGTGAAAACCTTGAGTCGCGGACAAGCAAGATCACCCAGCCACCCTCCTGGACTGGGATCGACCACGCCTACGAATCTCAGCTTCTTCTTTTCAACACGCGGACCGCCGAGAGAGCGTTGCTAGGAATCTGCGTATTGCGTCTCCTGCTCTCTATAAAACCATCTTTTTGTTCTCTTCACGATGTAGCTATTTACCTAGATCTTCACCTTTGTCTTCATGTCTTCAGATAACAATGGTATCAGTTTTTGGGATGTCGCAAAATGGTTATTTTAGACTCTCTTGTGAAGCAGATAATTTATTATTATTTTCTTCTTTATATAAAGCAATATATTGCTCCAGCGGGGTAAATAGAACTAGATCCGTTCATTGAACAATATTTATTTATCTGTTTCTTTATCTATCTATCTATTTATTTATTTTGTGACCTTTCAATCCCCAGAGAGAAGGGTTATCTCCACAGTAAATAGCTACCCAGTTTTTGTGAGAAGGAATTTTGTGAGTAGAAGTTTAGTGTTCTTTAATGAGCATAATGTATAAAAGGGACTGGCTAAATATCTTTGCCCATACCCGAGAAGGCTAGGCGCCAGGCTTACCTACCCAAGAAGTCAGGGGACCATTAAGGCACTAAAAAAATCCAGGCTCAAATCTTCCAATCTTCCCATGCTCCGACGACAGATTGGAGACTCAAACCCGCGGCGTCCACGGTGTGAATTTCGCCGAGTTACAGACGCCTAAGTACACACTGCGAACCTCTTGGGTCTTCTTTATTTGTTTGTATTAGGGTCTAACGACACATATCAGCACAATTACGGCTATATTGTACCAAACACTGTGAGATACGTTTACACTTCAAGAAGAAGGGAGGAAAGAAAGTTGGACAGAAGACAGGAGCAAGGAAAGAGAAAGAGAGATGTCACCCCTGGAACGTCGAGGATGGCACTTCATGGGAGACACCCACCGCCTGCAGGTGGGAGCAGAGAACCTACTTATAAACCTGGGCCCCCGCGGGGGTCTTCTTTGATCTGTTTCAGGATAACTTAGGTTGTCTCTAGATTTAGGACATAAGTTCACTCCTGATGGCTTCTGTAGCCACACTAGACGACGGAAATATTATTTTGCTATTGATTGAATGAGGTCATTAGCAATTTCTCCAGGTGATTAACTAATTCACAAGTCAGCGTGTAAACTAGTCATGAGACAAAATGACTAAACTTAAATTGTAAGAAATGCACTTGTTATGTATTTTGATACTGTGAAAATTGTTCTTTTTCACTTCAATTCACCTCACCTATCCCTTGACTTCCATAGATGTCGTTGGGGCACATGTGAAGACGTGTCCAGCACTTCAGAAAACCGCTAGGAATCTAATAATTAGTTATAGTTTCACGATTTTTAAAATAAAATCTCGCTGCTGATTTTCTCCCCTTTTTTTTTTTTTTTTGCCACAACCTTGATACCTAGAGGAGCGGTGTATTTTCAAGACACTTATCCGACGTGTGTGTTCGTTTGGATGAAATCTGCTACTTCCTGATAAGAGACGGCACTTGACAGCCGTAACCCTTTAAAGGATTTCAGTTTTTTTTTTTAAATGAAACGGAAAAACCAAAATCAAGCTGTAAATCTATCAGAGACTCTAGAGATATCTGAGTCTGGAGAGCTCTATATATATTACCTCTCCATTTATCTAGAGCTGGTCTTCAGATTGTAACTTCATTATTGCTCTCTGGATGTGTATTTTTTTCGCCTTACCTGTCTTAAATAGCCCTTGATTCCTGTCTGCTTCTCTACAAGTGGCGTATAAAACCAAAACCATGATAGTCTTGTACGTGTGTGTATGTGTATGTATGTGTGTGCGTATGTGTGTGTGTGTGTTATAACACGTGTGGAGAGCGAGAAAAGGCGAGAGAGAAAGAGAGAAAGAGAGAGAAAGAGAGAGAGGAAAAGTGGAGAGAGAGAGAGAGTATTTCCTATGGCTTATGTCCTGCTCAATATCTTTCTATATTTATGACTACAAAAGCGGTCTGCAGCTATATCGTTTTTCGCCTACAACTACATTAATGTGAGCAAGACGTGTCACGTAATATGCTTTAATCTTTAACAAGGCAAAAAGCGCTGTCTGTTTTCACAGCCACAAAAATTGAGGCTTAACAATAAACTCTATAAAACAGTTTTCAAATAAAGTCTATCTATAATTATCTTCTTTGCGAACTTAAGTAAAACAAAATAATGACACTGTGAAGAATCTCATGTTCATTAAATTAAAGTGCCAAATGCTAACATTTTTTTTTTTTTAAACAAACCCGTTTAGTAGAAAACGTAGGAGGGTCAAAGTCATCCCGAAGCCTTAAGTTTGCCTCGTATTTTTATTTTGCTTCTGTTGTTGTTTTCTTCATCTAGGAATTAGGTATATTAATAATGATACCAAGCTAGCTAACAACGGTGTCTTGGTTTTATTCAGATGTAATTAACTAGTAATTCAGAAAGACATTCCCGGCCAGTGACAAATGATGTAGTGGTTATCTTGTAGGTCATAATAAATTATATAGATTGCCACAAAGAACACCTGCACCCTGGTCTTAGAATACTTGTATGTCAAAACACAATTTCAGCAATTTACAATGTCATAATTTGTTAAGAACAGTTACTTTATATCTTAAGTCAATCTATATCTAGTATCAGAACACGTGCAGATAACTCTTCCTTATCCTGGCCTTTCGTCTCTCAGTCAAACATCCCTGGCAAACATGTACATCTGATGGTCTACAATGTTTATGATGTACTAGATTGGGGCAATAGCCAACGTTGAGTCCCCCAAAACGATTTATCGTTCTCACTACAAACAAATCCTTTCCAGCCATAAACTCCAGGAATTACCCCTAGAAGTTCGAGTATTGCACTTGATTTTGGATCACTTATGGAATCCATGGCCATATAACTATAAAAATGATGGCACATAGTTCGTGTATCAGCCCCAGGTTGACCCAGTTTCTTATAACCTAGTGTCAGAAAGTACAGTATCTGTCTATTTGTGGCAAAAAGGCCGTTAGAGACACAGGAACTTGGTAAATGACAAGGATTTCTAGGCTTTCATTTTCAAAGTAAATTGTTTTCTTTAATAATTTGAATCAAGAATGCTACAATGAAAACAAGAGACAGTGGCAGATCGTGGAATATAAACTTAGACATTATTATTGTGTCCAAATCAAAATGATTAGAGATACGATTATGTGCAACCAACGATAAATTGACAGCTGTCTACGAGTGCTTAAACCAGAGATGTATTGCCAGGGTATAGACGATAACATCATATCCTTGGGGCTGACAGTCACTGAGGAAGGTAGTGTGAGAAAGGGGAATGTCTAGCTCTAGTCTTAGTTGATGGTAGAGCTAGGCTATGCTCAGAATCACATGAAAACCTCAAATATTTGTCAAGTATGTCGAGAACTGTGAAAATAAATATGTGTGTGGTGCTTGTCCCAGAACATACTTATATTTCCTTTCTTGGAATGAAAAGAAGAATGCAAGGCCACTGCATTATAATACAAAATACATATCTTAACATAATTATGTCATTGGCTGTACATTCCTACAGATAAGAACCGATTAAAGGTCAACAACTCTTATCATGATTGCAAAGTGCGTGAATCCTTTTCACATTTCTTATAGCATAAAATGTAGAACTAAACATTCTTTACTTGATTTCTTTTCAACTAGAGGAGTAACGTTGCATTCAAAGACAGTGTTAATCTCACGCTTATTAAATCTCCATGTTAAATGGACAGTAACTATACTTGTTCTTAACTAGAAAAAAATGTGGTACTAAAGACCAGAGATCCACTTCGCCATCGTCCTCTTGACTAGGTGAGCTCATTATCGTGCTATGTCCGGCATAAAAGGGCATCCAATTTAAATTTATGTACCCAAACAGGATAACGAAGAGGCAATTTTCCAAGTCGGAGACTAAATGTTCCAACTTGTAATTTAAGTGATCCCTCTTATATGCTGTTACATTGCAATAGACATTTTAGGCAAATGAGAAGGAAATCTGAGGCATAGGACGCCACCTCGAAACTACAATATCTGTCCACTGATCCATGTTTAATAGCTGCTTTTACTTGGTACGGGTTGTACTAAAGCCAACAATATCCTGCAGATATTATGGTTGTCAGCAAAGGATTGTCGGTGTCCATGTCTGATACTTGTAGATCTAGTCACGATTTCTCCACACGCCAGATTATGTTTGCTCAACAAAGCGAATTCGGTGTCCACCCCTGGGAGTTTGGTGCGTCTGGGAAATGGGTGCGGGTACTAAAAATATGGCTTTGAAAGAGAAGAGTTTTCAGGGAAGCAATTCAGACGAGATATCTGAATGGGGGGGAACAGCCACTTCTCTGTTCTAGCGAAAAGATTTTGTGCCTTCTGCACCTTTAGATCTCAGAGGCAAACAGAGTCCACAAGCAATTAGTGATGAAGACAGAAGAAAGAAGAGAGCATAGTAATATAATAAGGGACGATCATACCAAATGAGAAGATTAGGATATTACTATAAAGTATTTCTTACACGGTATGTACGGCATAAAATGAGTTATATTCACGATAACTATACTGTGGACTATAGTTTTGTGAATGATATTTAGGATTGCCTGCGCTGCCAGAGTGAGCGCGTATAAAGAGCATTGTGCAGTGTGACTGTTACATGTCTAGAAAGAATGATAAGGTAAGGGTTTCTAGGAAGCCCCAATATGTTATTGCACTGATTATTGCGACCAGTCAAAAAGTGATCTTTTGCGATCAGATTCTATTTTTCAACCAAGCAAATTGCATCATTTTGAAGACTGTAGATCCTAGATCTAGATTGTAGATTTGAAGATGGAGATGTTCAACATCACGCCGAGTGGCTTCAGGAGAATTATGAATAGGGTTAGGTTTTGGATTAGGGTTAGGGTAAGAGTTAGGATGAGATGCATGGTTTGTTCAAGTACTCTGGAATATTTAGTTACACTATTAACACCACCATGTTGACTACCCGGGTGGTAGTAACGTTGTCCAAATGTTATACTTTGAAAAGCAGAATATTTCACTCTTTGATATCCGCTGATATCTCAGTGAAAGGAGTGTTTAGACCATAAAAATAATGAGGACGATAGAACGAAATAACGAGAAATTTATCCCTTAAATAACTTTTTTTTTTTTAAGTCTTCTAATTTCTGAAAAAAATCAAATGGTAATTGCACCACACGCAATTTTAGTGCAACTCGTAAGATTTTAGCAGAGATACGAATCTAATCTTTACACTCTTCAGATCGAGATGGTCAGTGTTTACCAAAACATCAAGACGCGGTAAGAATAATGTAACTGTGATCAGAAATTTTTTTTTCTTTTCATTCCACTACATACTAAATTAGATAATAAACTATGTAAAATGACAGAGTTGTTTTTTCAGTAATTTAGACATTGCCAAACCAAACAGGTTTAGCTTAGTCAGGAACATCAAGGAAGTACATGTCCGTCATGACTGGAGGTTGTTTAAATATAGAACAGGAAAGTCATGTCTCAATCAGTCATGTTGTCTGTTTGAATTTGAACATCACCGTGAAAACAGGAGTAGTTTAGAAGTATGTTTTGGAAACCAAGTTGGTGAGTTGAAGTTTGTTTGTTTTTTTTTCTCCATAACAAAATATTCGCATGAGTAAAGATTTATTGATAATAGTGAAGGTTATAAACAAGCTTTACAGGTTATTACATGTACGTATATGGTGGAGAAGAAGATATTAGTTTTGCTAAGTATTGATATTACTGTGAAAGTCTGATATTGACAGTTCATGATTTCTGGCTATTAAATGGCATTCAAAAAGTATAAAAGGCTATAAATCATCTGTGGAATCAGGCATTTAAAGGTGTCATCTAAGCTAAGCCAATCACTTTGAGGAAGCCTTCAGAAAATGGAAAACTTGAGGATTTAGTGAATGGCAAACGAGTGACAGTCTGCATTCTTCACTCAAAATGTAGTTGCAGATTACTAGATTTGATGTGGCTGTCAAGTAAACATGAACCGGTTCTGCACTGGCAGTGGTATGAGACAATGATTACCTGAACAAAATAAATGGTGGGGATTTTGTTCAAAGGCAGTCTTTTTCTGCTCAAGCGGGGTTAAAATATTATTGACGCATTATGTACAAACATTAATGTTTGTGTTTGATTTTAAGGTGCATTAGTACGATTATAGCTGCATTACAGCAGAACAAATTTAAGGTACAAAATAACATTGGTCTCACTGTTAGTATTTAGACGTCAGTCTACTCCTGGACCTCAAACCAGTACTGGATGCTTAAATTTGCTCAGTCAGTAACGAAAACGCTGTCAGTAGCATGCTAGCAGTGATTGCATAACAATCAGTCACAAATACAACGAGACGGATCAATATTTTGCCTTTGCTGTGCAATTTTTGAGAGACAAAGAAATTTGTTACACCAACAATGTGTTTGTTTAATCACCGGGCCACCAGTAACAGAGAGGCTAGATAGTAGTACATGTATTATGTAGCGTCTCTGCCAATAACGACTGATTACCATCTGGCGCCATCTGATCTCCTCAAATCTGATGTCTGTCTGTATTTGTGATGCGCTGTGAAGGACAGAACAAAGTCTGATTTGCTGAAATCCCCATGACTCGAATTTCCTGAAAATGGACTAAAAGGAGCATTGTGGTCAATGGTTAGGTGTCAGCCTCTTGATAAATATGTTGCGGGTTCAAATCCTGTAGGGAAATGGGAGAATCTGAAACCAGTTTGTGACTCATCGGTCTCCTGGTTTCTTGTACAGGAAAATGCAAGGTGAAGCAGTTGTGGACAACATTAAAATAATGTCTGTCAGAGGTACGAAATAGTGCATAGAAAAAAAAAAAAAAAGCAATTTAAAAGTCGGATGAAGAGTAAGTGGAAGACTCCACTGAATGGGCTAAATTTTTTTCACTCTGGAAATTACTATCCGAAACCGTTTTTTTTTTTTTTAAAATTCAAATTGGTTAATCACTTAAAGCGAATATATTCATGATTCTAAGAATGAAAGGCTGTGTTATATTTCTTTTTAAAAATAAATACGGTATTTGAGAAAAAAAAAAAAAACGGACTGAAAGAGAGATATAACAATACAAGAACGATGTCGCATTCAAGTTTTCCTTCTCACCCTGCGTATCCATTACCTCACAGCCTGCGATTAAAACGTGAAAGCCATACTGAGTTGTTTTCACCCTAAATGTTTAGTACCTTTCTGGACATCCTTTATATGAACACTGGATTCTGGAGAGTTAAATCTCAAATAATGTTTAAACAGTGAAAAGGTTAAAGTGTCTGCTATCTTTCGATGCCGATTTCACTTCAGTTGAGGAATGTGTAAAACTGGCGGCGCCATAGATCTTGATCCTGGCAGATTTTATTGGGGGACTCCGGCAGAGGGACAGGTTTATGGGCTCAGACGATCTAGAGCCATGATATGGAGCAAGTTAGCGGTGCTGGGGGATTGAAACTATTATAATTCGCCTCAACTGGACTTGTAATGATAATAGACCGTTTGTCCACTTTTAACTGAAATCGAATCATCAATTCTGAGAGTTCAGTGTTTGTTGGGTTTTTTTTTTGTCGCGATAGTTCTGGACATTATGTCCTCACCAAGGCAGGTCTCGTTATCTCTCTCGTTCCCAAACTTTGTCTGTTATCATTCTTTTCCTCGCTGTTCCCTTCTCTCTCACTCTTTCTCTCCCTTTCCCTTACATTTGTCTCTATCGTCAACTTACAAGACTGAGAATTAGCAGACAGTGTTGCCCCTCCCGTATGTCATCCATAATGTCTTATGACCATTCACCACAGTTTTAAGGAGGAGTCAATTAAAAGTCTAAAATCTTGTCTCTAAACTGCCTTCTAGGAATTAAAGCTTATCAAGTTGACTCGCAAATTTAGCTTTCACTTTGAACATCAAGATAAACTTATTTCTAAGTGTTATATGCTTCTTTAAATTGTTTACTTAGTTGCCGGTTCGACAGTCTTTTTTCTATTTTATAAAATGCTAAAGACTAGTATAACGTGCTTTCCGTATGCTGTCTGTGATCTATGATAGTACCATGTCTGGACCGCTGAAAATATAGTAACAGTTGTCTTACGTTTTACTCCCAATGTGATGAGATAGTTTGAATTTGACTTATAGAGCCAAATTGTATCAAGTAGATCTATCAAAGTCACGAAAACTTAGGTAAGGCAATGTCATTGTTCAGATCAAGTTAGATTCGTTAAGGAAATAGTCTTCAATCCATACAATTCCAGTTTGCTCACCTCGCTGTGAAGTTTGATGATTCCTCTTGCAGGGACATCGATAAGCCTGGAGATACAGGATGTTGAAATCAGCCGGGCCTTCCTTGGCTATTGGCTAGAGACAACAGTTTGTCTTACCCTTGAGACTTGAGCGTAGCAGTGACACGCTCTACGAATGTTAATCCACATGCGCACGATATATTGACTGTTCATATCATTTGAACTATATGATTCATTTCTCATTCCAATATGTTATTTTCAAATTTTAAACAAATCCATTCACAAATTATCAATTGCATCGATTTGATGTTTCTCCTGTAAAATTACGTTGATGGGGTTATAGGACCTAAATCACACCGAAGCAATGCAGAAACTGATGAAGAGAATAAGAGGGAAATGTAATATTCATTTTATTTTTGAAGATCAAATATATCAATTCTTTTGAATAATATATCAGCACTAGAAATTAAGGTCTGCACGGGTGAAAGAATAAAAGATGTGAGATTGAAGAATTTAGTGAGAATTCCGCCCGGCGCTCTGTTTAGACCTCTCAGTTTTTTTTTTTTTTTCCATCTTCTTTGGAATGTTTATTTTGCCATTATTATGACAAACTCTTTCTATTTGGTCTATGAAGACTACCCAGCTAAAGACATAATAATATTTACAACAGTTTAAAACGTTAATAAAGGGATGATTTAGTTACTACATGAGCAAGCTAAGACATTTTGTATGTCTTATTTTAAACGCACATATACCTTTATAGATACAGCCACCGTGTTAGGCTCAGTGCAGCCGTTATCGTGCTGATGTCCCGTTAAATCCCAACACAAAGAAACAAGATAAATCTTTATAGATATGAGACCAATGCATTTTGCGAATATGAAAATTTTCGAATTTTGACATGAAAACAAAAACAAAACAAAAAAAGTGAAATGCCGGATGGTGTTACTTTCACTCATCTATCTGCCTGTCTTTCTCTATGTTGTGTATGTGTGTCTGTCGTTCTTGTGTCTGGCGTTTTGTCTGCTTGCCTGTCTGTATTTCTGTCTGTCTGCTATCTATTAATCTACCTGTAGTTTTTCTGTCCATCTGTCAGCCTGTGGCTCTGCGTGTCTGTCAGTGTATCTCTGTCCATTTGTCTGTCTGTCTGTTTGTCTGTAGTCTATCTCTCTATCCGTCCATCTATCCACGTTACTCTTCATCTCTGTCCCAAGCTGTTTGCAACGTTTACACAATGACATAGCACAAAATGTTGAGAGAAATCCATATGACCCCAGACTTGCTCAACAACAGCTTGTAGCTGATATATCTGTAATGTGTTTTGACACTAAACAGTGAAACTAGAGAGATGGGATCTTATAACAAATAGGTTGTTTTGGCATTCATTTGTAACTGTTTGGTGACGCTGAATTGAGTAATGGAGCTTGAGTGTAGGCGTTCGCGTGTACATCATCGTAAACAATTCTCTGTTTTCGGTGGTTCAGCCTGGTAGGACACCCAAAGTTTTACTCTCTTCACTATTGCCTCGTCATCTTAGGGTTTTGAATAAGATAGAGAGAGAGGAGGGGGGGAGGGAGGGATAGAGATAGGGAGAGAGAAAGAAAAGAAAGAGAGAAATCGCACGCAAGGAGAACATGGAAGAGTTGTAGCGTGTGTGTATGTGTGTATGTGTATGTGTGTGTATGTGAGAGAGAGAGAGAGAGAGAGAGTTAGAGAGATAGTGAGAGAGAGAAAGAGAGAGAGAGTTTCAGAGCATTAAAGCGAAAAAAAGATAGCAACTGTAAAATAGTACCAGTTATGCCACTAGCATCAATTTATATAGGTGACCAGAATGGAATAGTTTAGAAGTTCAGATCTCTGTAAAAGATACAAACTGTGGATCAAACTTAACATCCCGTAAAGCTGTTCACAGATGAGTCAAATCAACAAATGGGAAACGTGTCAATGCTATTTGTCAATACGCTGCTTAGTTGTGCAGAATCTAGGTCCTGATCTACAGACACAGCTGTTGCTTTATCGTGTTGACGCCCGTAAACGTGACAGAGGCTTCTGCCTTGTGCACCAGGGCTATGGAAGTACCCGCATCACTTCAGCAGAGCATTTTCAAAGCATTCCACAGATTTTCAGCAACCGAGGGTGGGGAAGGAGGGTAGGGTCCGTGTGGCCATGAGGTTTGGCCTCTTCTCGATGGTGAACACCTCACTTCGCGAGTTGCAGGCTCGACTCCTGGATTCCGCCACTGGGTGATGGAAGAATACCAAGATCGAAATCTGCATTTTTTCAAGCAACTTTTGGGTAGGCAAGCCCGACATCTAGCCCTCTCGAATAAGGGTATAATAATATATTTTGGAGGCCCCTTGTGCACGTTAAGAACGATAAAGAACCTTTGGCAGTTAAAATCAGATCAAGAGTAGGCGGATGCGCCGCTGTCTGGGTAAAATTTTCAAATTCCAAATTCCCCCCTACAAAGATTCTCACTAAACAAACAGATAGCCACTTAAAGCCGACATAATCCTTCTTTCTTAAGGTTGAAGACTTGAGAAAAGAATAGGCGCGAGTTGCCACATTGTATCAGCGATATTGTACAGTAAAAGCTGGTGAACAAAATCATAAGTGGAAATATGCAATCTTAGTTTATGTTATCTGACATCTAATCAGCATATTTGAGCACACACATGTAATCAAACATATCATGAAAGTAAGCTATAGGGTCATTTTGACTTTGTCAGATCATCATCATCATTATTATCATCATCATCATCATCATTTTACAAAAACAAGTCTTAAAATTAAGATCACTGTCCACTGGCAACTAATCAAATATATCGAAAACGTGGAAAAACAGTATGAAGAATTTTCAGTTAAGCTAATAAAATAACTTAATCGCTAGCCAAATTTTCAAGCCCGCTTGGCTCTTCAACGGGGCAATCATCATTTTCATCATCATCATCATCATCTTCATTTTGCAGAAGTATCGTTAAAGAACACAAAGACTGTCAACAAGTATGTGAAATTTTAATAAAACGCCACAAAATACAGAAAGGTATATACATGGATAAACACATAAATTAAATGCATTTCAAAGCAAATGTATAATAAATCTATCTAAATGTGAGTTAAACTGTAGCACCATTCTAACCTCGTGTACTCAACGGTTAAGCTTTCAAATTTACTCTACTTTACCATGTATCATGGATTGATTCATAACATGAACGGAGAGCGATACATTGCGAGTATTAAATTTAGCTGTCGCTTTGTTACATCTGTGTGTGATCCTATCCTACTCAATAGAAACAGCTGTTTGCGTAGATCCTGGTCTAGATACTGCATAACGTAGGTGTACGGTAGGCTTTGAAAAAAAGCACTAAAACATTAATTTTGCATTTATCGTTCTCTTTCATCAGTTGACAACTTACTGGTTTTTGTGTTTGAACAATAATTGTTTGTATTTTTATGTGCGTCAAATTGGCTATAAAAAATGTTGCCTACTTTAGTTATGGAAAATCATAATATAGAAACCAGTTGCTTTATGTTGCAATTCTTATCATTTTATTTTTTTCTCAAATAAATGATAGAATTGTCTTTTCTTTTCAAAGGGCAGTCATTAATTGACAAAGCAGCAGGGAAGAAAATGTATGTAGATCGGTGGTTAAAACAGGCGCTCCAAAAGTGCAGATTATGTCACTCTCTTTAATTTTATACTATAAATCTGCAACAAAACCCATAAAGGGCTTATGTTTTCGGAAATTACTAAATGTTTCCATATGAAATTTGTCATACAACATATTTGCATCAGGTTCTGTGTTTTTACTTATACAAAGGCGAAAAAGCTTGTATGTTTGACATGATCCTAAAACGGCGATAATAATTGATTTTGCGAAAGTGTTGGTTAGGATTGCGCCTTCAAAACAGCAAATATGTTTTCTTTGGAGTAACATTCAGTTTAATCATCCAAAATACCAACATCATGGTGCGCACGCTTGCCACAGACCTTGAATCGCAGGGCAACAACTATTTGAAAAATCTCCCACGAAGGTCGCGGGTTCTCTTGTAGTAAAGGGAAAAAAAAAAACAACAGTTATTATTAAATAATAATATTTCTGTATAGGCTGAGAATTACAGAACCTGAATGTTTTGTGGAATCCCTAAACTATTCGCTGATGGTATGCCTGCTTTCCAACATGCAGCGGGAAAGACTCTCATTCTCTCTAGCGCATCAGCAAAAACCATATTATTATAAACGCACACTTCACAAAACTTCGAAAACGTTCATGACTGTAGCAGATGAAGGGGAACAACCAAGTTTAATTATCTCCGTCCCTTTTCTGCTGAAGAGTTACTTCCCTGCATTCCCCCTTAGTGGTAATCTCGGTGGATTTATCATGCTTTCTCACACTGTTGTTGATGATGTTTGCATTTCTTGCTGCCAATTTGTTGTTTTTGATGATGGAGATGTTTAGCTTGTGGTATAATAACAACAGGATCGAAAATTCGAACCGTCTGTGTTTTCATCAACTCCAGTTTATTTGGAGTAGCTTTAATATATGTTTTTTGTTCAGTCTGGATTCTTGGTTGCGGGCTGATAGTCCATGTCTTATAGTCCTAGAAATTAATAGTTATTCATATTAATGATGATAATATATAAATAGTATCTGTAATTGTTATTATTATGACAATGATAATGGTGAACGGCTGAGCAATGTTTACATTTTATTTATTTTTTATTTATTTTATTTATTTATTTATTTATTCTTTAGTGTTACTGGAGAGCCAACTGTTTTCTAAAATCTGGAAATTCATATTTATCTGCTTCATCTTAGGCGTGTTAGCTCAGTGGCTTGTGCTGCGGCCTTTGGAAGCAGAGGTCGGTGGTTCGAATCGCAGCAGTAGCACGTTGTATCCTTAGGAAAGATACTTAACACACAATTTTCTTCAGCCCACCCATCTGTAAAACGGGTACCTGATGTATATCGGGGGAAGTACAGTGGCGCTGCACTGCGGCAATTTCCCCTCTTGGGGGGTCAAGGGATGATACTTTTTACTTTTTTAACTGATATTGATAAATTTGGACGATTTAAGTGAAAGTTACTCTAGGAAAACGTGTTTGTGTTTTGAACGTGTCATTCTATCGAGCGTACAGTTCGGATCAAAATATGCTCGCGAGTTTTCTATTCAATTATTATTGTCTTTAAAAATAAAAATTAAACATCGTTTTTTTTTTTTTTTGATGTAAGTAGAAAGACAGATAGTTTATTTTATTTTATTTTATTTTACTATTATTACTATTCTTATTTTTCTTCTTATTATTTTGTAATGCAACAATGTTGTGAGCCAAATTCCATGTGGATACATTTAGCATTTTTCTAGTCCGTACGCCTTTTATGGGTTTTCTTACAAATTTATACTAAATATACTGCCTTGTTTGATGTGCTACTGCCAGCATTTGGGTAATAATTTGATTGTCCACTGTGTAAATAGCGTATAACAATGCATTGTTAGAGAACAAGATTTGCGTGTCCCAAGTCAGTGACAATAGGCCTATCATTCCCTCGGCTTCTACTGGGATCATGTCAGATTTGTGTCAGTACTTTTTCTCTTCGGTGAGATTTCAATCTAAACATAACGACAACAAGAACAACCAGAACCCTTTTTTTTTTTTCCTACACAAACTCATCATTCTAAAGGATAGAATGAATTCTTAGTGAGTTTTAGAAACTTAGAGCTACAATTTTGATAAACATTTCGTTATATCGTCAAGACTGCCGTCACTCCAGAACACTAGAACTGGTCTTTAGTTAAAGAACAAAACCGACGATATTGTAATTTTCCTCCACACAAGCCAATATGTTATGTATGCTTTTCTTTGGTACCCAGTCAATATTTCTGTACTATACATGCATTAATTTTGACATCTGTATAGATAATTGTATTAATGTTCACTTACATTTGCTTAAACATGTATGTAGTATTTCCTTTTTTTTATTTGTAAACATCTAAATTAGTTATCATCAAAGTTTGGCAGTATTTTTCTTGGTATTTGAAATTTCAAGCAAAATGATGGTCACCATGA